>MU892757.1:0-26665 GCA_036418205.1 Ostertagia ostertagi
AGCTCGTATGCAGCGAGTAAGATGCATGTAGTGGCGCAATCTTGACCAAAGTGCTCATGGAAGGATGACGTTAGCATCATTTTTTACCAAATAACGTGATCAGTTTGTTTTATGGTTTCTTTATTATGTTGTGTAATACATAGAGGCAGCCAGTGAACGATCCCTCAGTCCGTCCGGCAACGATCGGGTGGTGCCATCCTTCGGACATTTTTCCAAAGACCGTTAAGTCTTTCAGAGCTGAGTCGCGTTCGATTACCGAGAAAGAATTCGCCGCACATAATGCATATACCAATCAGCGCCTCATTTTTGATTTTCTCCGCTCTCCCCGTACCTCGTGCTCTTTACGACGGGTTGGAGAATCTCGGGGTGTAAACTGCTGGCGACGCGTCAGCTGCCCATAGCAGTGTTGTCGGTAACATCATCGAATCCCATCTCCGCTCCACGATACTCGGCTCGGCTAAGATCCGATTTTCAACAATCTACAACCACACTTTTGCCAACTGACCGATCGAATGTCATCTGAGGGCATTCGCCCGTCCCCACAAATAGCCCTATCGCACTTCTATTGCACTCTTTCTGGTCTTTTTTGCATCTACATACCCTATCTTGACTGTTGCTGTTGACTTAGGTGCTCTCTGAGCCTATTAATTTCAAGGAAGAAATACTTTGAATTTTCCATGATTCTGTACAAATTTGATACTTGAAAAACCTAACATTTTGCACATAATAATAAACAATGGCTTAGTAATTCAGCTTCTAATAAATTTTCTCAGAATTTTAGTAAGGTATATTCGTCGGATTCTGTTGGCCAGATTCAATCTCCTAATTTCGAATAAAACTTTGGGGACACGTTTTACGTGGTTTAAAATGCGTTGTCAGTACAATGCCCCCTGTCTTGTGATTACGCCCTTTTTTGATCTCTCCTCAAATGCGGCCGAGCTCCCTTAAGGGAACTATATCATTAGAATATATTTAATGAGCTAAGATTGACGTGAGCATTATCTTAATCGACTCAACTTCGCACTAGATGTCTGCCTTACTAAAGACCTTCCACCGTATCCGCTCCTAGAAAAGGTGAGCAGATACCGTATTTTGACCTGAGCTCACACTTTTCAACCTACATAAGTGTGCTCTTATCCTCCACTCAGGACCATAAACTGATCGATCGAGAGCTATTGATCACTTTATCTCTGCACCTCTCCGGTGATAAATATTTGAAATGCTACAGTAGCAAATACGTAAATAGATAAATAAATACCTAGACTCCTTGTGAGCGCAACATTTTTTGTTGAGAACCGTTCAGCGGATAATTTCATAACAATCCAAAACCCCAAGGAATATCTGATTCCTTTCAGCCACATTCAGGTTCACCTAAATGAATAACTAAAAATTGAGCGAACATATCTGTGAGCGAGTACAACGCGTGGCGCATCCACAAGGATTGATCAATTCCGAAAGTTTCATTCCTCTACAAGCTCCTCTACCCTAATGTGTTTATCAGCCCCAGCCCTCAGAAAATCAATCGCAGTGTCCTTGTCGATTCAATTCTTACCTTACAAATCGGATGTGACTGGAACCCTTTTTGTGCCTTCTTCCCGTGCAGGTGAATTTTCTAGAAACCAAAACTATTGCACTGCTACTCTACCAAAGGTCACCGAGAATATTTTTATACCTAACTATACCTACAGATTTTTGTTTATATTTGTTATTATGCTATTGCTGTTTTTATGTTTTATTTATATTTGTAGCTATTAGACTTGAAATTTCAGGTTTTAAGCTGTTGGAAGTTCACATCATATATCAATCTACAGTACCCTTGGATACAGATATGTTCTACTTATTGTCCGTAGCTAGCCTCCCCCGAAGGGGTAGGGGGCAAAATTCTTCAATTTTCTTTGTTTTCTCCCAACTGGGATTGCCTGATAAGGGCCACATGCTATTGTATGGTACGTAGGATTAAGAGTTAAACATGCACTGTAAGATGAAGAAAATTACACTACTGTATATGACTTCAAACCAGATTAAATTTGAAGGAACTTTGGGATCAATTTAGCTTCGGTAAGGTAGTGTACGTTCCATTATTAATCAGCTATTTAATTTACTATTATCTATCTTATCTCTCCATCAATGGTCGGTCAAAAAGAAATTAATGATTGGCATTCGTTTTTTTTCTTCACGCCTTACGCTCACTGTTGCATGATTTTTTCTACGCATTATACTGATTTTAGCGCGCCAAGTATTCTTTACTGAGCGTAACAATAACTAAATAAATAAATAAATAAATAAAAATATTGCAGCATTCATTGGATATCAAACGGCACTATTTATGTATTATTTCCCTATCCATTCGCCCGCTCGCTACCAAACATACTAGTACGGCACATTTCGCAGCTTCAGAGGTGGATGAGCTTCGGTTTTAATGTTTTATTATTCTTATTGTTTATTCAATTAGTCCTACATATTTTGTTCACTGGTCAATAAGAGAAAAGGCAAAATCATAAACTGGACTTGATTACGGTCAAACAACTGGTTGAATTACTTCAGTGTCTAGTAAACCAAGGTTAAATCATTGATCTTTGAAATGCTTTTGACGTAAACTCCTCCCGTCTCACGTCATTAAATTTCGAATTATTCCCGAACTATCGAATTTCACTGGAATCCAGCATGATGTTCAGGTTTCCACACGAACCAAAGACAATCGGTCAGTCACCCTATGAGCCAAACGAGAGTTAGATTTCGGTGTTACTACAAGGCCGTGACGTTGTTCAGTAACTTGGCAGCGGCACTCACACGTTTCAAGATGGTGTCCGCCGAATGTGCACATTGGAGAGCCATCGAAGCTCGTTCGAGACATAGTGTGCGAAGCTCGAACTGCAATAAGCGCAACGATCGATGTTGCTTATGTGATGTCAGCGCTGGTTTTAACGTGTCACCCGACTCTGTTGAGGCCAGATAGGGTTCAGTGCCGTATCTTGCGAGTCTGGAGAAGGGGATAGTTACTTTAAGTGTTTCGCGCCTGATCGGGTGCGGGCTCACATTCGGGGAAATATGCGACAATTTTTGAAGTTTTCACCTTTTTTCTTTGAACGTCGACACACCAGCGCTCCACGAAGTTTCGAAGGGTATTTTGAGGCGTACTGTGGGGTTCTCTGGGGCAGAGTTACAATGTGTCACCTGGCCTCACAATCGAACACATAAAAACGTCATGGTGTGTGGATAGGGGTCGTGTCGAGATCCCCGAAGAGAGGGTTTGGGGTCAAAATTTTGAAAGTGGCCAACAGGCTGGGATGATCCTGGCTGTGAGGCCTCCCGTTATGCTTGGTCATCAATTCTTCGTTTCAGACTACCCGACACCACCAAAAAACGTCTCGATCGACACTGCTGTTGTGATCGATAATGGAAAGTTTCTGGAGACAACTGTCACGTGGTCGTCGACCAAAGGTAAGCGGCCAACCTTACCCTGCTCAATGAGCATTATCAGTGAGAGCAGGGCCAACCAGAGTGAGCCATGGGTCGAGGAAGTTTGCCTAAACTACCCCCTCCATAAGTTAATAGGTCTCAGGACATCTGTCAACCGTGAGCCTTGGCGGTTCAGCGTTTTGTAGTGATGTCTGGGAGCTCTCACAAGTGCACACTATCACAGCATCTCCTCTTTCTTTATCTTCTTCAAAAGGCTTAGTCCCAATAAGACACAAAGTGTGTGCTTTTCCAGCTACGCTCTCACCCTTTGGTTGACAGAAGCCTTGTAACCAAGTTAATATGACCCCCACTTACTCCACCTCGTCTCACGTCTTCTTCTAGTGTCTTAGTCCACTAGATCCTCTTCCACCTTATTTATTACTTGCGTGCCTTTTCCTAAAAATATTTGTGGGAAGGGGGAGGGGAGGGAGTGGATAGTAACTACTGATATTCATAAAATTCTTATTGTTCTGTAAAGCACGGGGAGGAATCCCTTGAAAACACCCTTTTTCTACGTGTTCCGGAAAAGGATACCGTTCCTCCGAATAAGATCCCTTAATCTATCCTTAAAACCCTACCCCATCTCCTTCCGTTGTTCACAAATTAAGAGCCCTATTAGACCCTAATTAGGAGTTTCAAAGCTCTAAATTCTTGTTTCAGACCTTGGACGGACGGGATTTTACCTCCGTTACAGTGCCATTGGTGAACAATGTCAACGAGACTTCCCCGGCTATTTTGCGTCGAACATCGGCCCGGTCAGTGGTTTTTTTTTCGGTCTCGAGCCTTTGCGTCGTGTTCGACAAAAAAGCAGCGCGCTTTGCGAAAAACCCCCGCTAGGTCACCGCACGACAAGACGAATTAATTATGGGATTCAGAGACCGAGCGCTGGTCATCATGGGTTCGACCGGGATAGCGCTATGAAAATACGAGGGATACGTCACCGACATTTGTGAGAGCTTGAGCAATTTATTGAGCGTTCACTTCCAGGGGCTCAGGATGACCCATAAGACTGAATATGGTAGTCCTCTTCGTTGACGCTTGACAAGGCCACGAGATCCACTTACAGCTGACCATAGAAAACCTCTTTCTAGCTGCCTTCCTTACCTCTTAGTTAGAAAAATAGTTTAGTTCTTAGTTAGCACATCCTTCATTGGTCTGCAGTAAAAGGTTTACCTGAGGATAGAGACTTCAACTTGCCATCATTTGAAGCGCGCTCACATCGCTAAGAAATTAAGGACTCGCTATCATCTATGCAAGTTAAAATTATACGTGAATTTCCACTGCATGGCGCATCCAAGATCATTTTTCAACCCATTTCGGCCAGCTCTACCTCTTATATTCTTGTCTTTTAGCCCTTTTTTCTCTCCACTACCTGAAAACCCACCGAGAATTATACACGTTCGGGTCCGAGGCTTATACCTAACCTTTGCAAAATGTTGGTTAAAACAAGGACGGTTTCCCTTCAGTTGACCGGGTGGTGCCCATGTGCAGGGCCGAGGGCCAATCGCTGTTTATCACTGAGGCAAACATTCTATGGACTTTCTATGAAAAAAAAACCTTAGAAAGAAAGCATCTCGACCAACTCTTTTAGTTCGTTCATTTGTTCGCCGTAAATATTTCGCAAACTCTAAACGGTGTCGATCTAAGCGTTCGGGTAGTTTTGGTGCCAAGATTGCACCATTCGACGTTCCGTATCCACGAGAATAGATGGCCATTTTACGGGGTCATATACGTAACCCAATACTTCCTGTGTTGTGTAGAAAAAGCCCTTAGTTTATATCAGTTCGAAAAACTAAATCGCTTATCGACCCACTCAATAATATAACAATTTTGTGATAAATATGACTTGTGGTTCCTCAAAATTACCCACCAATATGCGGCTGTTCATTTTCCGATCCGCTCTGGCTCGTCTTCATAATTTAGCTCTGAAAACACATCACGAGTTATGTGACGAAGATCGCAGTTGTTCGTTGTTCCTCGGCCTTGCCGATTCCTACATCAGCCAATTAGCCTCGTTAGTTCCTGAGGTTCTGGGTGGATGGGCAGATAAAGCTTGAAATTGAATTCGCCTTTTCTAGCAAGAATTTCCAATGGAGTGGGTGTGAAGTATGGAAGAGGGACATCGATTATCGTTTCTACTTTTACCCAGGACCACGTTTTTCAAAGGACAAAGTAACCTTTCGAACTGTGCCATGCTCATGTCACATCAAAAGCATTTAGTGGGTGCTTTACCTCCCAGAAGCCAACTGCATTAATGTTCATACTAACAGATGTTGTGTAACGGTTTCGCTTGCTTCGAATTTACGTGCCAACTCAACGCCGAGTGAAAAGGTGGCACCTGTGAAAATCCGGTTCGGGAGGGGGGGGCACCCTTGCATCTTATCCCTAACCCTAGAAAGCACACTTTCGGGCTCTCTAACACTAAAGTTAAGATGATATAGGAAAGTGCACTTTTTATAAGGACCGGTGGATGTCCTTCATTCCACACATCCTGCCCACATCCTATCCAATTTTCTGCACCAGGTCATCCACCCTGGAGCTCCTCCACCCTCAGGCCACGGCAAAGATTTCCATTCCCATGGCTCAGGATCGTTTCCTTGGACCATTGGAAATCAAACTTCGGGTTACTCCACAATACATCGGTGCTTATCAGAAGTATATTTCCCATGGATACGTATATAAATTGTAAGGTACTAGATCACTCCTGCTTCGCCGCAAAAGTTGCGCGGTTAGGGCGCTAATCCTTACGGGCCTGCAACCATCGACCCCCGTTGCAACGCTTCCCACCCACCTCGATATCGGCGTGCTCTCTCGAACGGCGTGATCTCTCGCGTGTTTTGTCTTCTTTGACCGCTTGCCTGTCCCACATCCGACCTTTTTGAAGGTTAAGGCCTTAATTTCAGCGATCCCAAACAATTTTCTAGCTTTCCTTGCCACTTTTCAGGCCGTCCCGCAGCTCAGTCATCATTACGGAGCGCTCTTGTCACCGGTTTTATAATGAAGCTTACCTTTAAGTATCGGAGAACTTAATGGAGTCCCCCCCCCGACATGGATTTTCTACGGTTTTACCGTACCCACCCATCTTAGAGGGCATATGGGTGATAAGCGCATTTCAAACCAACGGCCTATGTGGTTGCAATACGGCGCCGTATACCACTGCGCAACAGCAAATCTTTGTAAACAAATACAAAAGTGCCTCAGAAATTTTCGTATAATCATTCTCTTGTAAGTCCCGTCTTGAAGTAACGTCACCGGCACATCGGAATGGAACTCCGATCTTGCGAGTGATAACGGCAATGCATTGCACTGAACCATGGAATCTCCCCGATTGGCAACATTTCGTGCTATGTGTGCTCTGCACGGTACAGGGATAAAAGCACGCCCAGATCAATCATGCCCTTGATCAATCTCATGTAGAACATAGACGATATGTTTTTTCTTTTCAAAGACTAAGTATGAAGCACAGAGCATTCCCAATCGATTGATCCTTTTGGGATGCGCCACGCATTCTACCTCCATTCGGAATCATAGTGGCATTTGAAACGCGTTTGTGACTTATGCAATGACTCGAAGGTAGTCAGCTGATGTAGTATGTCAGCGAATTTGCCCTCTCAGACAAGTCTGGTACCAATTAACTAGCTTGGGATAGCGGATGAAAGAAAGGCCTTTGTTGGCGTAGAAGGCACGCTGTCCACATTTTGTCCCTCTGACTGAGCGGAGTGATAAGCGGCTATACCAGTTTTCAGGTTAGTTTGAGCGCAATTACATTGCGTCAGAGCCTCACGTGATTGCTCCTTTATGAGCTAAGCGCTTGTCTGGCGGTTAGGGCTTAACCATGACACGCATGTCTCGGCAGGGGTGCTTGCGATTGCACCACAGAGGCAAAGTTTTGCATTGCATTATGTAGGGGTAATTCTTCAAGCCCTTAGATGAAACACCTCATTAGGCCTGCATTTCGGCTTGAACCTCCTACTCTACTCACCTACTCATCATGCCTCTGCTCAACCTCTACTGACCTTATCATCATGCAAAGATTTCAAGAAGGTCGAACATGAACTTCGAACATTTCAGTGGTGTTTGCCATAAACATGACTGAATTGCCTTCGAATAGACAGAACCCATTCCAGCCCTCTAATGACCCATTAAGGAGCTGAGAGCGCATTTCCACCACAACCCACTAAACATCAATGTTGAATTCGTCCTGTTCGGCAGGACAATTCCTTAGTTTATGACGTCTTGCAGCCAATTTTCGGAGAGAGATTAGAGCACAGGATATCATGAATAGATTGATTGCCGTCGAGAACTTTGTCCTCTGATGATCGATGAGATCTAGTTCTGAACAAGTGGTGACGCTAGTAAATCGTCTGCTAGACGATTAGTAAAAGTTCAGATCAAATTCAGATCAGACACTCATACTTTTGAAAGTTCACAAAAACAGAGCTAAAAATAGTTGAAATTGTACTTTTGCTCGGACATCTAACTCCCGGGAGATTTCTCACCGGAACTTTAGTAAGTTTCGTTTTTCAAAAGGGAGTTTCAGCTTCGTTACTTTATATCGTCTTCACTCAAAAAACTAGCAATAAAGTTATACTAACGATATTTTGTTAGGGGTGACCAACTTGCCCCAAGGGAATCGAAACCCAACTCCCGCAGCTGCACTACCTACACTGTGCTAAAAATGAAGCATATGGCATTGAGTCATTCGTTTTTGTTGCACTGCGCATTCGTCAGCCGTCGTATAACCCATTGGATCACTTAATCTGATCAGAGTCCAGCACCGAGAAACGAGGACGAAGAGGCAAGCTGATGCCATCGCGAGCCTAATGAAGCCACACTGCAAGGGTCCTGACAGCGAAGGGCCAAGACGTTATAAGCCGAAGACAGTTGTTTTCTTCACATTCATCATGAAGCCAGATATACAAATCCAAGCAACAGGAGCTGGCGCGACTATCGCCGGACTGACGCCAGTACGGTATCGAAAAAGCGGTCAAGAAATGAGGAGTGCTTGCATTGGGATGCCCGGCGAGGAACCTAATTTGATTCGAATAGAACAATAGCAGCCTGTGGTGATTTTGACCTCGCTCCTAGCACCACAAATGTGAATAGAATTTGAGATGCGGTTTGATTTCCAGCATACGGGGCGATATGGTTGGCCCCATGGAGCAGTCCATGACAGGGAAAACACATGAAATTTAAAGGAATCTCGTTTCCTAATTCAGAAAGGAGCTTCAGCACACAACCAAGAAGCTGATTCCCTAGCTAAAGTGGCGCTAACCAGGCCAGACCCACGAACTTAAATGCAGAGTTTGTTGGAGAAGATAAGAAACTAACTTGGAACCAGACATCCATCACTCACCGTCACTCGTGTAGGCGAAACACATCGAAATGCTCATCTGATTCTGCATGGAAGTTAAATGGGTGGCGCACATCAAAAACCAAAATTGATCAAAATTTTTGGTTCATTTTTTCATACTTTTACAAGTTTCAAAGAAAATATTAGAGCCATAAAAGCAATCCTGGGCTGCAGCTGGGAGTGGGCATTGTTCGCCGTATATTCTCAAGTTTGTATTGTCTTTTCTAAAGAAGCTGCTTTCATTCGCAGCACAATTTATGTGTAAGTCACCTTTTAGGACCACGCCTAGTTTTTCGAGAAAATTTCTTTTGTTTTCCTTGCAAAGTTTTGTAGGGCGTGTAGCAGATTTGTATAGAAATAGGTAAGCATGAGATGCTGTGCGTGGATCTATCCTTCAGTTTAATGCGCCACGCCTTGTACGTCTGCAGAATCGTGACGGCATCTCTTGAACGGCGCATTAGCCCTTACAATAGCTACCGTCGCGGAGTCAACTTTGAAATTCCAGTGTGTTATCGCTCCCATTTAGGTCTTGGTACCAACCGTAAAGCAGACCCTGGAGGAATTAGTAAGGCAATGGTTGGCCTGGAGCGCCAGGATTGGTAGCGGCTTGTGGCGGTTTCGTAAGTATGTCCCTCCTAAACCACTCACCCCCCCCCCCTAGCGAGAAACCTGTGCTAAAGCCCAATTTCAAGTTCTTATACGAGGTGATTTCCCATTGCTTTATCCTTATCTTTCAGTGAGCCACCCCTGATAAAATTTGACTAAAAACAAGTTCAACACCATTGGAACGGAACAATTATCATAAGTTTAACAGCAGAACTATTATAAGCTCACGAAGTGGATAGGTCGTAATTACAGACTCTATGGTATACTTGGCGGTGACCTTGCAAAAGAGATTGATAGGTCCCTGTGTCTTGACGGCAATTGATACCAAATCTGATGCCACCTTCGTAAGAACGTCTGCAATTGCAACATGTTCAGCGTGTCAACCGTGTTTGTATCCTCCCCTTTCAAAAAGCGAGAAAGTGTCGGGTGCAGACCAAACACCACAACTGACGACGGCCTCCAAGTAAATCTGGTTAGAAGTTGTTCATAGTGATAGCTGATTTCTGGTAAATGATAGTTGTAATTAGTGACAATCGATAGAATACAACTGCAACAGGCTAATCATTTCATTGGCAGAAAAACATTAACATTTTGTGAAGGCCGTCGTCACTTGTGGTGTATGGTCTGCACCCGACACTTTCTGACTTTTTGAAGGGAGTATATACATTTTGTAAACAAAGTAATCAAAAGTGCACAGCCCGATATTCCGAAAAAGGGGTGAGGGAGTTCAATTTGTTCAAAAATTAAACACAATCAGGTATTTGTGGTGGCTAGAACCATTCAAATGACCGCCAGCTTTACGGTCTTTTTCGTTCCTACCTCAGCACCCTCAAATTGTTCTGGAAGAGCACACCTGCTGGCACGTTTTTAGTGCACCTAGCAACTGCTAATAGCAAAATCAAAGGGTACCGCTCGATGTTTGCTAAGCAATATACTCATTTATTTCGGGTAATTTCAACACAGAATTCAATGACGTTGAACTTAAACTTTACACCCGGATTAGCTTTGCGCTAGTCCATAAGTGGCGGAAGTGGTGTAGTGGCAAGTGGCACGCTTACCACGCGAGCGGTCCGGGGATCAAATCCTGGGTCGTGAGTCGCCCGGGCCAACCAAGCCTTCCATCCCTCCGGGGTCGGTTAATTGGTACCAGACTTGTCTGGGAGGATAAAAACACTGACTTGAGTGGCTGGCTCCCGCAAACCTTTCGCGCCGCAGACGTTACAGACCCCAGCACCTCTCGCTTTCGGTCAACTGCGGGCTAACAGTTACCTTACGCGGGCACCAATTCATTCCTTGTGCGATTGAGTGGGATGAGACACATGTATTTTTCAGGAGAAAAATATGTTAGAATCCACTTTAGGGAATGCTAGGCCTCCACATGAATTGTTAACTCGCCCTAGTTTTCATCGGAATTTGGCAATTTTTTTCTCATTTTTTCCAATCCTTTTTTGCTACAATAGAATAAAGCGATTCAAGGACTTAGTTTGCGCGTCGTTGATACGCGGCGGCTGGTCCTCTTATGGGCATTCAACAACCGAATCATTGTTTTCTCCGGAGCTTAGAACGAATATCTGGATGGCAAATTTTCAGACTCTAACGCTCCTTCTCTCAAAATCACTAATAACTGTAATGTTTGCCATCCGGACTTGGCTGGACTTAACGCTTGAGCCGACCGGGGAGTTTCAGGCCGTTCCGAGGAGTTCATGGTCAACCTTACGTCGCGGCGAATTGTAATCCTTGGAAGCCCATGGCCCCTCAATATGTGGCTGCAGTCTGTCGACCGGGGCGGGCTGTCGGACCTTAAAATCCGTATTTTAAAAGAAAATATTGAGCCTTTCTTTCTGTTTTCCTTTCCATTTCATCCAAAATGGTCTTTTTCGAGCGATTTAATAGGATTTCTCTCCTAACTTGCTTTATTAGAATTTTTAAAACTTTCACTGAATTCCACGCGGCCGCAAAACGTAAGACATGCGCGGTTTCTCATGTAATAAATTGGACGTTTTCGTTCATTGAGTAGTTCCCGTAAATGCTTTCGCCTAATCTCCACTTCTTCACCCATCGATCATCCCTTCCGAGCTAGCCTGCAACGTACTGGGTTTGCCAGCCACCATCTTTCTGACTCCGCCACCCGCTGTCCTGTGTGGCTGAGGCCCCCCAGTAACAGCTTCCTTTGATTATCCCTTTTGATGAGTATACGGTCAGTTGAGATGCATATTTCATAGCTTCCCGTGAAACACATTCCATCAAAGCCATGGCTTCGTTGGTATGGTGTGGCTACTCAGCTTTTCCACGTGGTCAACAGTACCCTCGCAGCGCAACTGACCAGCAAAATTGTGGGCAATCTTGCAGAACATTGAACGTGGCTTGGCGAACGCGGCTGAATTCTCGATTGAAAAGGTGACACTCAGCGTGGTTGCCGCTGGGCCAAGACAATGCCATCCGTCTTAATCGCTACCCACGCTCATTTTCGTGCAATGCACAATTTCGTGGTCATTTGAAGGCGAGGGTAACCTAACTATTTGTTTGCTAGCCTCGCCATTATACACCGGAGTTAACGGAAAGAAAGGGATACCTGTTTTGGCCGCGTTTCCGCGAATTTTTTGCTTTTTCGCCACTGGGGTTTAATTCAACCATCCCCAACTTGCCACCATAAAACCTCGCGGCAATCTACTGGCGTAACCCTCACTTCGCAAAGATGTCTGAGAAAGGCGAACCGCTAGGAGTTTTCATTGCATTGCGTTGTCACAAAAGCAATGCCATGGAGCTCGTTGCGGTTGCCCTTTCAACAGCTTCCGCGAGTTTTTGTAGCTGTGTAGTGTAAACGACAGCAGTAACCATGTGTCTTTGCGGAAGCACAGCTTTGATGTGCAGCACATTCAATGTGTGGGCTTGATGGTGACTCGTCTTCAAAGAGGGGTCGACTTCCGCTAAGTAATGCTCATCAAGTGGGCTTCTACTGTGGTCTTTGAAGGGTTGTAGCATAAGAACGTCGGGTGAGTGGGTATGCTTTTTAAGTAGGGAAGGTGACTGAAAAGTGGGGATGTTCTGGTAATTTGGAAAAACTTCACTAAGTCCCGGTAAGGAAAAAATGGGGGGGGGGGGAATTCACCGAAAATAACCAAGAAAAGGAAATCCGACTTCGAAAGAAAATGCCGGAAATAAGGTTGAACTGGGGTCAAGCGAGGGTGCCTCTACGCTGCGCATCGATCCTCTTGGGCTCACATCAGAGACCTTTCTCAACTTAGCCGGAGACCTTTTATGCTCAATAAAGCTTGAAGAAAAGGTTGAGGGTCAAAGAAGGGGATATGAAACCTAGTACACAGAAACGCAGGCGGGCCTTCTGTGGGTGCTTACAAACGCCTATAATCGAGAGATTGATGCGCGTTTCAAGGCGAAGAGTATACCTCCAGCGGTATAGCATGACTGTGCCCATGCCGCTCGCGCCGTGACACGCCCTTCGTAACCACCCGATGTCTGACTCTGCGGCGCGTTCAGGCCCGAGGATAGGCGTTATGCGGCTCTGAAGAGCGCTGCAGCGACGAGAGTCGCTTCAGTGGCGGGAATATCAAGTGGGTAATGAGGTTAGGGAGTGGTCGATTTTTTGGGTTCTGGGCTGTTTCGTTCTCCAGGTTTTTGGCTTTGCATGGCCGCTGGCACCGAACTGGGACGCAACCGTGCGGCACCTGAGTGGGCTTGCACTCTTTATCGCAAAACTCTACCGTTTCATGGAAAGTATTCTTCATTTTGTTCGAAAACGAGTAGTCGCTCAGACCACTGCACTTTGCGCCCAACGGCAGTCCTCGTCCCCCTTGTCGTCCAATGGGGCAGTTTTACGATTGCTACTGGAACTCAAAGTAAAGCTGTTGAGAGGTGCTGCAGTAACAACAACAAACAGAAAAACCCCCCCCCCCCGATATCCGCGAAACGAGACCCTTGTTGTCCTGTTGACTTTTGGACGAAACCTCTGCGATGCACTCATCACCACGTGAACATCTCTGCTCTGTCTCTCTACCACGCAAGAAGATAAAGTTATGGCGATGAATGAGCAGCTGAGGCAACCAGTTGAAGGTCGAGTAGGGGTGCGACGATGTCCGTAGAAACAGAGTAGTAAGCCTCACTAGGGCCCCCTTCGGTTTTTAAGAAAATGAGACGTAGCAATTCATGGCAAGAAGGGGACTCTGGGGATGCTCTTTTTGCCATGAATGGCCACGTCTCGGTTTCCTAGGAACCGGATCTTTCCGGCCTTAAAGGGACGAATTCACGATCAGAGGGAAAATCGAATTAGGAAGAATTCACCTGGTTGAGGGACCCGCGGAGCTCCTAAGTGTGCGAACTGAAGCACAATTTGCACAGGAGGAGTTGACCTCGTTGACCTATTAAGGTTTAATCCCGCCGCGGCTGGTCAGTGCACGCCCACCGATCATCTGATCACTCGCCGCAGGTCTATACGTGGTGAGTGATTAGATAGGTGAGAGAGCGTAGCGTTGAAGAGGGCACAGCGATGATAGTCGCACAATGCAATGCTCAAGAATCAACGGGCAAGGAAGTGGTCCCATTTCTCAGGTTCTGGGCCGTTTCGCATGGTTTTTCCTTCTTAAGTGTACCACTCACCATCGCTAACTTAATTTGAAATGGGTTGCCTTTTCCAGCGTGAATTCGTCCTTTAAGCAGCGTTCACAGGTAAAAGCCTCCCACCAACATAAAATTCCCTAGTGCGGCCACATGCCTTTGAATGTGAAGTGCCACGAAGGACGGGCCTAGTGCTACCGTATAGGTTGGGTGAGCAAGCGGGCCTCCTCATCATCAAATCATTTTCCACCGTTCGCAGAAAATCGCGGCACAACCATTTTTCCCATCATTCTGGTGATTAGTAAAACGAAGGGGCCAACCGTCGCGTTCGCCCTTTAGATAAAAAGTTTTGCTCAACCTGCCACCCAGTGGTCACCGTGACGCTTGCACCTTTTTTCAGAATTTCGCAGCCCTCCCCTCTTTGAGGGGATCTGGGGGAACCACCCTCGCCAGAATGGCTATTTCTATAGTATTTGATTCTAAGACCACTCGACCCAGCCCATTTCAGGCCACTTTTCCTGCGCCAAGCGGGAGGGGGCGGGGGAGGGAGAAGGGGGGGAAGGTGGGGGAAAAGGGGGATTAATTAGTTGATGAAACGACGAAATAGCCGAAGTTCTATCCTACCCTATCCTAGGCACGCCCATTACATATTCACCGACGCCCCCAAAACAATCTAACCTGAACGCTCCCAATCGCCTCGCCATTCACCCAACCAATTATTTCTCCCACATCACCCCTGAATGCACCCCCCATACCAAAATCGATATACAGATGCGACCCCTAACGTTCTCGAAAATAGTGCACGCAACGGTTGACGGCTGCCTCCAAGCCTCTCCCCTCCACCCCCCATCCACGATAGGGCTGCCATAGTTAGCGAGGGGGAGTCCCTTCCTCCTCGGCCGTCAACTTGTGCCTCCCTTTCCTGTTCCGCATGTGCGTTCGATTCGTGAGGACTAAATGAGTGCGCTAGTATCGAGACCACGGTTTTTCCTCCAGAGCAACCGTTTGGGACGCCTAGGAGCGGGACCTGGTCTAATGAAGCAGAAAATTTTCAACCGTCGTCGAAAAACCCTCAAAAACTGGTCAACTTTGCTCAACCCCAATTCCATCCCCTCTGCATCTGGGACTCCTTTTCCCAGTAGCGTCGGGAGGGGAGGGGGTCGATGGCGCACCGAACGGATCACAACAGATCCTAACCCACGGTCAACCGTGCTTTCGCAATATTCGAACCAGGGGGTCGCATTAAGGGCGGGGGGGGGTGAGTGGGACCTATTAATTAGTAAACGTAAGATGGGTTTTGGAGGCTTGCTTTGCGTGAGTGTATGGCCGTGTGGCGCAGCCACTAATGTAACCCCCTGCACGTGAACGGATCTCGTTTTGGCAGTTGAGAATGGGTGGGTTGAGTTGTGTGGGCTGGTCCCAGAATGAAATACTCTAGAAACGCCCATGATGGTGAGGTTGATGGTCGGGGTAGGGAGAAGGGTGATCGTATTGGGGGAGCCTCCTGAGTCTCTGAGTCTCACGGTGATGGAGGGAGCTTGCAAGTTTTTGAAAAAGTAGCGAATGTCGATCCCTAATCCGACACGGGCCGAAAGTAGGCTCGTAAGCCCGCAATTGGTGTGAGGAATTTTGCCGCTTAGAGTTGGTGGTGGTGATCGCTAGGTGGGCTTGGTATGGGGCAGAATGTTCGGTCAATGGTACTTGATTTATTGTCAGATGTCGTGTCATGCAAAAAGATGTGGTAATGTGATTGAAAAATCCGCAGTGTAAGAAGAGGAACACAGCAAAAGGGCGGCGCAGGGGCTATTACAATCAGCCAAAAAACTATTTCAACTTTTTCACCTTTTCCTAGGGGATCCTGTGATTTTTGGCGAGGCTTTCTCTACACAATGGAATTCATAGGAAATTAAACGAAGTCGAAAAGACGGTTTCCCAGCTGCAAAGTTTCTGATCCATGCGCTCCTTTTATGGTTAAGCTGGGCCATTACGTCGTTGAAATCCTTCATTTTGGAAGAGTCTTCGACAGATTATTTTACAGAGGTCTCGACATTGTCTCGAACAGTGTCTCAGGTGGTGGGGGGGGGGACTCGCCACTGCTGCTTGCCATTTGCTTTATAAACTCTGTGCTCGGTGGGACTTCTATTTACTTTTCTGCTGGTTTATAAATGTCAAAATAAGCTCAACCGGAAGCATTGTCACTTCCTACAGCGGCTGGGAAGGGGGTGTTTCAGGTCCTCCTCCTTGGGCCAGGTCACCTTAAATCAAGACATCACTCATTTGCACAAAGCAAGCCTAGAACTAACCATAAGCCTAGGCCCCTAGGATTGAGGCATAAGCCCAATGTGTAAGCACAAGCTGAAGCCAAAGCCTGAACCCATGCACAACCTTAGGCTTAAAAGATCGCGGAGCTCTGGTGACCTCATCTGAGGAGAACTGAAACGTCTCCGAGTAGCGGCCGGTCTTGGGGGTTGCGATCCTCAGAAGAATCTTACCAGCCTTTTTATCTGAAAGGTTCCGTTGAGTGAAACAAATGAAAGGCTGTCAAAAACTGGGATAAGTTGACCTTGACTGGACCTCTTATTGTGGTGTTCCATTTCTGCCCTCAAGTGAGCTATTATTACAACTAAGCTAAACCAGTAGGTGAGAAATTTGAAATCAGTTCTTTCCTCGAGCTATGAGCAATCGCCAGTTGAAAGGGGTGGACCGGGTCTCCAAAAGAAAGATGTGTGTGAGGAAAACAGCAGAACATTATTCACAGCTCACGCCAAATGGGGAAGGGGGGGGTGCCGGCTATCACAAAGAATCGTAAAACCTTCTACTGCTACATAGATATCCGTCGGGGGTGAATGGTGTGATCTGTGAATCTCCGAGAGACCAAGATCGTCAGTTCTTCAATTCGCCAGTTGAGAGGGTTCGACTTGAAATCAGTGGCAGCCAGTACATATTCCTTGTTATAGCGCAAGTCGTGAATCTGCTGCTGTTAGCGGGTTCTCCGATTCTTCGATTCCCGCAGCACACAGCGCAGCGCAAACAATGTCTGATTGGCGCTTACAACCCTTTACCAAATCCCTGATTGTCCGATTTTGCAGAAGGAACGGTCCCACCCGATTCCGCTGCTCTTCAACAACCATCCACTAGTGATCAATCACGACTGCGAGTACAAGTGAGCTGCTAACTTTCCCATGTGGGAGATTGTGGATCCCAAGAAATGTCAATTTCAGGCTTCAAATGCACTCCAAACCTTATCCGTACGGTGATGCCGCCTATACAACCATCGAACATCACACAGTACCACATTGTATTGACGGATTCTGCGCATGCAATGGTCAGTTGGTCCACTTTTATTGGGGATGATTTAAGAGAGATTGATTTGAGAGGTACAGCCTAGCCTCGTGATCTCGTATGTATGTCCAGCTACTACACGAGCGATGTATGTTGTCCTCCAGCGAGAATCACTTGTTCTGTTTTACGATCGATTTTAGATGGATGGGAAGACAAGATTAGCAGCTGCTCCTGCCCGGCGCCCGTTCATCTTGTCCCATCCTCCCTAAGTGCTAACTCTGGAGAAAGATAAAGGAAAAGGTTAAAGTTCTAGCGTTGCTGACCCCCGATCGGAATACGCCATGAAGTCTACTATTAATCGGCACTGTATTGACATTTGAATGTCATTCGACTATGCAGTGACATATGGGGAGGGGGGAGGTGGGGGAGGAAGCATGGAGCGTGACTGTTGGTTTTGAAATCAAATTCTATAGAAAAGCTTCGAGGTGGGGGCTGGGGGGGAAGGGTGTGGAGGACCCATCCCAATTCATTGTATGGTTTGGAGTCGTACCGAGACATACTCCGTAAGGTGGTCGCAAAACATTGAAATGGACGCGGCGAGCTGTTCAGCCCTGAGAAGGGAGGGAGTTTGATTCTCTCAGCGGGTTTCTATCCGCCATTCGACTCTCAGATAATGGGGTACCCAGCAGAATCTGTCGCGCGTCAAGAAGGGCAAGGTTAGCGGACGTTGCAGCGCATACTGAAGTGATTTCGCGTCATGCTGAGCAGAATACGCCATTGGGTGTGCGTTATATGGCGCAATCCCATTGGCATTGGAGCGCACAGGCCGTAATTACCACATCCTGCTGTGGCCAGACAACTCGTCCACGCAACACATTCTGTTCGTACAAGGGCAGCAGTCAAAGGCACTGCGAGCTGTCCCGCCTCTTTTAAAGGCACTCAAGTCGAATGAATCGATGGTTTATTGTCCATACATTAGCAATGGGTGCATATGAAAACGCTGGGGGGAGAAAAAAGGCAAAAAGCAACAGCATGGAAAAACACTGAAATTTCCTCAAAACACCCGGCCGTTCGACGAGAGAGACACCGCGCTGCGAGAAAGGAAAAACCGGAACAGTACATCGTACGCGCAAGCTTTGTCGCGACCGTGTCGCGCCTTAGTGATTGGAGCCCACCATCGCACTCTGGGAGAACTCTGCTGCTCCTTCCCATCCTGACCTCGCTCCAATCGCGGACTTAGCGAGATTTTCCGGAAGTTAAAATAGCAGATCGATCAAATACAGAAGTCTAGTAGTTGAGTGATACGGACGAGTTGTTCGACGGCAGCAGGGTGGAGCGATTGCTGCCAGTGCGCTCTAATGCCAAATGGGATCGCGCCATATGACCGCATCCCTGCGCCATTTACGTCCTACATCGCACATCGCCAGCTACGACTCGTCCGCTAACCGTTCCTTCTCACTGCGCGACAGGCTCTCTGTCTTACTCCCCATTTTGAAAGGCTCACAAACCGCAGGCAAGAGAATCGTGTGAACGCTTCCTTACCCCTATGGGATAATCACTTATGTGGCACTCCCGTGACACGGAAACCAACCGACAAATGCGCTTGGAGCGCTTACCAGGAAGGTCTTTCAGGGCGTGACAAGCTTTTTGAAAACGGTCTTTTGCATGATATAGGGGCAGATGCGGGAACCACAGAACCATGTTCAATTTTTCCTGAACGGCCCTCTGAATACCAGAAAAGGGGTCCCTAGTTCGATTCCTCTTGGTGACAAATTTTTGCATTTCGAGTTGACGTTCCAAAATTCGCGCAAAATGGAGTTCTGATTGTTCTGGTTGGTTCTAACTCCATTTTGCGCGAATTTTGGCACGTCAACTCGAAATGCAAAAATTTGTTACCACGAGGAATCGAACTAGGGACCTCCTTTTCTGGTATTCAGAGGGCCGTTCAGGAAAAATTGAACATGGTTCTGTGGTCCCGCATCTGCCCCTATATCATGCAAAAGACCGTTTTCAAAAAGCTCGTCACGCCCTGAAAGACCTTTAGCACAGCCGATTAGGAAGGTGAGTGAGCCCTCAACCTAAGCGTTTTCGACGGATTCTTTTCCTTTTTTCTTTACTGCCGGCCCACTTCGCACCAATACATTCGCATTCGTGTGCAAGAGCCACACCAATGTGATCCTGGGGCATGCCTTTAAGGTGAAAACTTATACAATGGAGCGGTACATTTTTCAGAGGGAGCCGTTGAGTTGCCGTCATCACTGATGGCCACTGAAGTCTATGGAGGAGTGGAAATCACATGGAAGCACAATCCTAAGCCGGAGCGGGTTTATACCTTCTATATAACTCTTCATGAACGGTGAGTTGTCAACCTGTAGGTTTGGTTCTGCCCCTTCTGAATGTCCGAAGTCCACTAGTTCCAGATTTCGCCCGCCAATAGAGTTCAAAGATCCGAATGCGTTTCGATATCGAATCGCCGATGATGGAGAACGAGAGCTGAGCGGAACGAAGGTACCGTGACAGCTGTCTTTCACTAATAACCCTCATCAAAATCCCGTGCTTCCTCGTTGTAGGGCCAAGTGAATTACACGTATACGTTTGACTACGATCTGCAACGACTTGAAGAATACAAAGTGACACTGTTCGCCGAGGATGACCACTACTGTCACACAGACGACGCCACCACCTACTTCAACACCTCGGCCATCGAACCGATGTTACCACCTCGTGCAATCACGAGAACCTCATCTTCATCGTTGGAGCGCATCTCAGAAACACAATCCATTCCTCAAAAGTTCAACACTACCGCCGCTGGTAAGTCTAGCAATGTTCAGTCAAATCATTCCACTTTAATTCCAAGACGCTGTAAAGGTAAAGCTGCAGAAGCGAATCAAAAAAAATCAGGAAAAATGACCTAAAGTCCTTAAAAAGTACCCTTCTCTGCTGGTTTCTACCTTGGGCGAAACTCACCTGTGCTGAGGATCTGCTCCAAATCTCTCACAAAAATGCTGAAGTCCGACGGCGAGGGATTAGCAGTTAGAGCAGTTAATGGAAGGGCAGGCAGAGGCATGAATGCGTTCAGAGGGACTGGGGTAAAGTTCTCCTATTTCGTCACGGGCGTCACTCCACTCTACCGCAAAAACGCCACCGCTCGAACCCCCAAGCAGGGTCAGTCCTATCCATTGTTACTTTTTGAAAATTTTTTACGACCCCCCTCCCACAGGTGGATTTGATAGACCAAATTTCCCACTCTTGCAACAATCATCTCTGTATCCAATCACCCCCACTCAAACCGCTCGCGAAACCCGCCCACTTTCCCTCTAAACATTGCGTCGAGCGGGAAATAATATTACGCGTGACTGAAACGGCTAATTTTTCCTGCGATTCTCACTCACCAAGTTACTACATAAACTCAGTTTCACTCTCAATTCACATGTTTGATTTTCAAAGCGACTGAACGGAGTACGACCCCTCCTCATAATTCAACAGCTGGTACGGACCCCTCTGACACTGCCCCAAGACGACCATCTGTTGTTCCTAGTACAAGTAGGGGTTGACCTGACCAAAATCCTGTCCATTATAATGGAGGTATGACGGAAGGCAAGAGAATGCGCAAACATGGCTATGTGGAATCTCACGTGAAGGCATTGTGTTTTCGTTTTTGGAAGCGCAGTTCATTGGCGCCCCCCGCATGCTTGTATTGTACTTTCATGGATAATCGGCAGCTTCGACCTTCGATTATTTATTGGAAGCTTCAAGGTGGCCTGATGAGAACTAAGGACGTTTGCATAGCAGCGAGAAGTCCGAGGGGGAGAATGGGATTAAATTAAGTAGATGACTATGTTGGCGGCGTTCGACAGCGCGGGCTCGTCATATACCTCCTTTTATTACCTTTTTGCTTTATCATCTTCGATTTAACGTCGAGAACATGATGTCGGCTTAAGGAGGAGCGACGTTTAAAAGAACAAAATAAGAAAATGGAACGATGACCCGATATGGTAATTGCGTTACATCGTCAAACATTAAGACTTGTCCGAACGCTACCCGGGATTAGCTAGCAGAGTGAACTACGATGGGAGCGAAGTTATACGAATCCGAGCATAAAGGATAAAGGATAAAGCATTTGCCGTTGATCAATCCCTTTTTGGGATGCGGCACGCATTCTACTTCCATTTGTACATTCGTAGTGGCGTTTGAATGCGATGTGGCCTATACAATGACTTGCGGGGGCCAGCCGATGTTCAAGTCAGTGTTTTTATCCTCCCAGACAAGTCTGGTACCAATTAACCGACCCCGGAGGGATGGAAGGCTTGGTTGGCCCGGGCGACTCACGACCCAGGATTTGATCCCCGGACCGCTCGCGTGGTAAGCGCGCCACTTGCACTACACTTCCGCCTTCCTTTCGCAGTTAATTCGACCTTATTCAGTATTCCAAGTTATGGGCCCTTCTTTTGGCGTTTCGGAGACCACTATAGAACCCCTCGAGGACGACTCTTTTCCCTTTTACCTCATCTGCACTCAGTCGTCAGCTACGAGCGCTATTATACTCCAGTTTTAGCTCGGGGCTTGCCTTTCACGATAGCTGCAAGGGATGGTCGCAGGTTCCTAACGCCCTTGCGATGCGCATTCCAGCTGCTATCTGAGCACAACCGCTACGTTTTACGAGCAGGACTAATGCCACGTTCGGGAATGTATCACTCCAGTGGTCTTGGGAAAGGACTGGATTCAACGCCGCGTCGGACTTCACTTAGGGAAGGTGGGACCAATGAGAGAGAGTGGTATCGTCATTCTGCGTACCTGTTCCCTTATTGCGAATTTCCCGCGAAGCGTTATAGAAAGGTTCATGGGATCAAATAAGTACCGAAACGACCTCGGAAACCTAAAAAAAACTTACCTATTTTAGGTGCTTCAAACTCTACCGACCCATCACTCACCTCAACTGTCGGTGATTCGGTTGAAATCGAGAAGACCTCGCCTACTTTCAGCAAATTCCCTGCAATTTTCAACGATGTTAGTTTGGGCTTTTTTCTTTTTTTGTGCAAAAAAACCTAATCTCACCTTTCGCTGAAGATCGATCCGTCAACGTTCATCGCGCTTTTGCTAGTACTTACCATGTTGAGTCCACTGTGCACAATTTGTGTGTACTGTATGTACCGGAAGCGACAAAGTGCCAAAAAGAGGAAGATGCCACGTTTTGGGCCGTGGACGTTATCCCATTCGAGGTTAGTTCTATTTATAAAAACCTTCTTG
Organism: Ostertagia ostertagi; assembly: GCA_036418205.1. Taxonomy (NCBI): domain Eukaryota; kingdom Metazoa; phylum Nematoda; class Chromadorea; order Rhabditida; family Trichostrongylidae; genus Ostertagia; species Ostertagia ostertagi. The sequence goes on from MU892757.1 coordinate 22,517, forward strand.
TAACTATCGAGAAATATCCAAGCTTAAGCAGTCCTTTCAGGCATTCCATCCTTGAAACGAACATTCTCTATCGCCAACCAATCGAATTCCGAACTCCACAAACCGAAGAGGAATGGCTCATTCCTAGTGATGATGTCAGCGTGGGCGGCGTGATTGGTAAGCACTGTTATGGGTTGCTAGCCGGTTCGGCATCATAGCTTTGCCTCGCACGGCAAGATAATCGCATAAGGTAACTTGGTACCACACCACAACATCGAATTTGTGGGGTCACAGCGGTCGATAATGAAGTTGTGGATGCCGAATTGACTAAAAATGAAAAAAGAAGCAAAGAAAACCGTCGATGAAGCCCTAAACAAGGATTCCCTCGAAATAAGGAAGGGGCGGGGCCGGACGAGTTGTGAACTTGCCTGCTGGCTCAACTAACCGCGCGTATTTGAATTAGCCGCTACGCCGTAATCCACGTTGCGTGTCATGGGGTGTGCGCTACGTAACTCGTCCAAATGCTAAGATTAGTCTCAAATGCTGACTTTGTAAGACCCTAGTCGCTTCATTGTCGCGAATCCTTCGAGCCGCAACAACGGCACAAGTGTGATACCCGTGGGCCCTCTATCCCACCCACTGAATAAATTCTTCGACACGACTTCTGCTGGAGATGTTGTTTTAAGATGGATGTCAGACTTGGCGATTGTGCGGACAGCGGCAGCGACTGGCGCTGGCTCCGCCCACGGTCGATACGGTCTGCCGGCAGGGGCCGGGGGTGGGAAAGGGTATCGAGAGACTTACCTAAGGCTGATGGATGAGGGTTGTGAAATTTTCATGAATTAAACAACGAACGGTTAACCTTGGTCTGTTGTATGGATGCTGGGAGGCTGGGAACCTCGATTAATTTACCTGCATTGATCTTCCATCTTCACGTCCTGTAAATTAAAGGAGCTTGGGTAGAGGAAGTAATTCTAAGTGGCTCTCAAGGCAGCGTTCAGAGTTGGCGATTTGGCGACCGTTCATACGATTAGGCGACCGGGCTTCAGTGTATGTGAAAAAGGATACGTATCGATTAGGCGAGTAGGCGATTAGGCGAGTAGGCGATTAGGCGATCGCTCAATGGGCGGAGCAACAAATCAATACGTATCCTTCTCTTATCGCCTACTCGCCTACTCGCCTAATCGCCTAATCGCCTAATCGACACGTACACTTTTTTAAACATCGCCTGATCGCCTAATCTCCTATTCGCATGTTCTATCGTCAGCTCTGAAGTATGCCTAACGATAAGAATGATCAGTTCTTCAGCTGTCCAGCTTTGAAGATTCTGATATTTTTCCCATAATTCTTCCGTGTTCTCGTTCGTTCCCTCTGTCTTGTTCCACGTGGACTTTTTTCTCATTTTCTACATCTCCAATTAAAGTAATGTTTAGGAGAGGGTGCATTTGGCCTGGTCTGTAAAGGCACGATGAGTGGTCCGAAAGGAATGGCCGTTCGGGTGGCGATTAAACAGCTGAAAACGAATGCCATCGATGAAGAACGCGAGGAATTCCTACGCGAAATGGATATCATGAAACAGGTTGGTCTACCAACGCAGTTTACTGGTTACCTATTTGTTTGGGCCTTGCGATCGCGGCCAGGGTGGGCCACTGTCAAGGATTCAGGGTGTGGCAATTTTCCAGTAGATTTTTCGAGAAACGCTCAGGATTTGGCAGAAAATTAACATTTTCCATTGAGTTGGTCTAGCTCTCATTTTGAGGAAAGGGAGGGTGTACATTTCCCCCGGTGGATGAATAGGGACTTCGTGGCAGAGGTACGCCGTGAGACCCAAGCTGTGATAGGCTATGGGACATTCTGGCCTCGACATAGTATTGCCCCTCTAAGGGAAAGGGGGCATTTCCAGCAAAATTTGCCGCTCATATCGTTAGTGGGGGCATATAAGTGACTGAGCTATTCGTAGAACTTCGCACTAAGCCTCACTAATTGGAAGAGATTCCGACAAGAACGAGGACGACCTTTGCTCCTGGCGTTCTCTTCCGCTTTCCCCTGGAGCATAGTCCTAATGTCGCCTTACAACGTTTTTGGAACCCTGTTGTGAATGTATTTTCTAAGGCCACGGGTGTTCGAAATTACCACTTTGTCACCCTCGCTGCTCATTTCAGGTTGGTCGTCACCCAAACATCGTGACGATGTATGGGCTCTGTGAAGAGCCGGATTTTCAGTGTATGGTGATGGAATATGTGCCTTTTGGCGATCTCAAGCACTATTTGCAAAATCTGCGCAAGCAGGTGAGCTCTGTGCTCTCTCGAATTTCAGTTCGTTTCTTTATATTATAGTTTGGAACCAACTCTACCTGCTTCAAGTGTAGGTAATTGCGGAGTTGTTGCAGCATTGTTCGGGCCAATCCAAGCCTTCCAACCCTACGAAGTCCGACTTCCAGATTGTCTAAGGAGAAATGAATACACTGAAGATCGAGGCTGGCCCCATCAAGTCATGTTTCTAGGCCATGGCATTCAAAATGCCACTCTCCAAAAAATGAGATTCTGAAATGAAAGTAGAAGGCGTGGCGCATCCCAAAATGGATTGACAACCGCACCCTTTACCATTATTATGATGACTTTGTAAAATAAGTCAACTGCATTCGCATCCTTGAAAGAATTTTCCTAAACACCGAGCGCATAATTGCTTTCTGAGAGCTCTTACACTTATGGTTAGTGCCTTGAATGATTCAGGTTTCATTGAATGACGATTATCTCCTTCCCTATCCCCTTACCTATTCCCTCTACTTCTAGTACCGGGAACATGTATCCAAACAAGATTACATATGCGCAAGTTTTCCACTGCTCAACCTAACCTACTTTATGACCCCATATGCCCATCAAATACACACGGCACATGGAAATCTGCGAATACTCCCTCCGGACTATGTGGCTTCCTACACTGAACCGAACCGTCTCACCTAGCTCATCCAACCAACTGACCCATGGGCTTCTGCTTCCAGCAAGCGCCCTTTCGCTCCGCCTCCATGTCCAGGTGTAGGCGATATTTCACCGATCACAGTTGCGTGTACATTTGTGCAACGAGACGGATGTGCGGACTATAAAACATGGGGGACGCCACGGGAAGGCTGGGAAAACGCGCGTCTGTCTGATGATAAGGCAACACTTGTTCATTAGCCATGTCACAACTCACCAACGAGATCGCCTGAAGCCGATCGAACCTACGTGACAGAAATGTATATTGATTGATCGACAATGCTGTGATCGGGTGCCGAGCACGTCTGCTTCAAAAAATCAAACGAATCGCCGCACAGGGGTAGCTTATCACTCTAGTAAGGTAATTCTGCATGTATAACTCCCGAATGGGGGTGGCTTGGGGGGGGGGAGGGAGGGTGAGGGGATCTGTCACAGTATGGACCCCTCTTGAAGATGTATTCCACGGCTAATTAATGTCAGCTTGAGCTGATGCGATAAGCTTAACAAGCTGTAAGAAGAAGCACTAAGCCCATCAGCAGATCAGGGAATTACCTGGGAACTCCTCAATGTCGGGCTTCTGAAGTTACAACTGACGAGGCCGGAAAAGCCATCTAAGGGAAAAAGAAACGATATTCAAAATTCGTTAGCGTCATTTACTAAGTTGCTAGGGGATTTTACAGATTTTGTTTGTTTTTATATTTTGCAGTAACGCCATGGAAAAAAGTATACATATCTTCTAAAAACTTGATCAATTCCCCCTTTAGTGGAGACTGCTTTCCTTTGGTTTCTGGACCATTGTAAATTTTGTCTCTGGTGAACTTTAGCTAAGAATAGTGACGGAGAACTCACCAGTCCGCAATCCCAGAAGAAGTGTAAAGCTGGTGCGAGGTCTCTAATGGATTAAATACGCAGGCACTATAGCAAAATAGGGGGCATTGTGGTGACAATGCATTCTGAACCGCGTGAAATGCCTCCATTTCGTTGAAAATAGGACTAAGACTTAGGCCGGAAGGAGAGTCTCATGGATGTATGAGCAGTTTTCATTACGTCAGAGTTCCAGCTAACTCTTAGGCTCAGTCCTAGAGGATGCCCTTGGACCTTGCGATAGCGCCAAAATGCAACTAGCCCAATCACGCTTACTTGATTAAGCAAAGTTAGCAATGTTGCCTCTCGTGGGAAATAGGGAAATCGAAGG
>MU892760.1:0-10256 GCA_036418205.1 Ostertagia ostertagi
GTCCGGTAAAGTCGTTCACTTCATGTCACGAAAAGAAAACAAATAGAAAAAGAGGAACAGCACAAATAACTGACCTTCTCGTACCGCCGATAAAGTTGCTGTGATTGGCTATTTTCCATCGATATAATTAAATCATTTACTAAATCCACAAGCTCAGAAAAACTTGGTCGACAATTTGGGTCGGCATGCCAACATGGAAGCATAATTTGGTTATACCTGCAAAGAACCAGCGAGAAATCAAACTCTAATGAAAAATGTCAAAAAAAATTAGAACCCACGAGAAATCAAACTCTAATGAAAAATGACGGAAAAAAATAGCAAAATAACTTGGTGATGAGAATATCAACAAAATTTTTCCCACTCTGTTATACTTAATTTGCAACATGATAAAATGCAAAATTCACTACTCTTGTAAGGAGAACAGACTGCTAAAGATTCATCGAGCTGTCTGAACCAGCTCCTATCTCCCGAGAGCAGTTTCCAGTTTATCAGTAGGGCCTGTTCGAATTCAAAGTTGGTGTAGAAACAATATTTCAATTTCATGAGTGTCCAATTAAATTGAGTGTGCGCTCCTTCTGTGGCTTGAAAGTGCGTGGCAAAGGCCCTAACAGCTCGCTCGGACCCGCAATCCACACCTTCGTCCGCAAGCCCCGCCTTCGCTGTCGGTTGCCACGTGACGCTGCTTGAAAAGCGCGGGCAGTTGCGGCAGCGGTTGCATTGCGATTCAATGTCATTGGCACTGGAGCAACTGGAGCTAGGTTCGTGAAACTCGTCCAACACGCCCCTTCTCTATCCCAAGGTGGAATGCGGCTGAAATAGAGGAGGTCCTTATTCGGGCGTAATCGGGGTTTCGTTTGCTTTCTTTTTCTTTTCCAGACCACCCCCACCTCCAGCTTCATAGTGAACGCTTTCCACACCTATTTTATCTCGAGGCTTGCCTTTAAGATGACTACAAACCATAAGGAGCGCTGATTACTTCGAAAAGGACCTTCAGAACAATCACTTCGATATCATTTCGCACTACACCCTGCTCCGAATAAATACATATCCACCTTGAGCCGTGCTTTGAACCAGCCCAACTGGTTGACCCAACGTGCCAGAACCATAACCAACTGTTACAAAAACTCCGTCGCCTTCAATGTTTGGTTCGTCACATGATAAAAGGGACCTCCAATATGCACATAAGATCTCAAGTATTCACTGCTTCGTGTGCATCCCATTTTTCCTATTCCTCTTTCCTGATGCCCCATATACGCTCCACGGAACGAGCATCGAATACTCCAGCTACGTGTGCATACACTGCGCCGCATAGTGATACTCCCACCTGCGAATTTCCCAAAAACTAGCATCTAAAGATGTTTTCGAAAAAGGCTCTAGGGAGGAATTGTGATACATATAAACGCAGCTGGTTATCACATCGAGTTTGAGGAACAACATTTTTTCTTTTTGTTTTTATTGAAATACTGGATCATACCTGCTGCAAGATCGTACTTACCACCACAGTTATCCACGCATTGTTTATTATCTTTTCTTCTTCTTCTATTCGTTTAATATTTGAAAATTGTTATCCGTTCTCTAGTCTTCAGGTTACGGTCAGAGCGAAACCGCTGTAAGACTTGCGTGAAGTGAAAAACCTAGCAGAGGAGGCCTAGGAATTGATCGAAGTGTCAGTTCACGCTAGAATTTGTCGGAGTCACTTCATAACGAACAAATTCTCTCGAGGATGCTACAAAATATGATACTGTGAAGAACCTTGATTACTATCTGACCGAGATAAGCGCCGTATCATAACAAAAATAATACAACTTTATCCAGCCGGGTACGGAAATCAAAACCTTCTCTAAAAGTTAGTGTCTCAATGAACGCAGTTCAAACTAGTCTTTCAAAAGATCATGATAGCTCATGTCGAGCGAAATAAGAAATACACTTGGGCAAAAAATGGCACGAGAAACAAACGTGCCATTTTCTTAGAAGTGTCGGCTAAGTCTTACGTGAGATGTTGAGACTCATGCATTTGTCATTTTTTGACTCGACTCTTCTTCTCTGGTCGTATAACTTCGTATAATGTATGCTATACGAAGTTATTAACACGTGTGGAGAAGGAAAAGATCAGAGCAAAATGGCTTGTTTTTGTATGATTCCTTTTCACAAAAATATCATGCTTATTTAGCAAAGATCATGAGCAGGACTATCATAAGTCTTTTGGAAAACGTTAAACTGCGTCCATTGAGACATTAACTTTTGAAGAAGTTTTGATTTCCGTATGCTGGATAAAGTTGTATTATTTTCTCACGATACGGCGCTTATCGGTCGGATAGTAATCAGGGTTCTTCCCAGTATCATATCCTGTAGCATCCTTGAGAAATTGTTCGTTATGAAGTCACCCCGACAAATTCCAGCGTGAGCTGACACTTCGACAATTCCTGCGTCTCTTTTGCTAGGATTTTCCTTTTACGGAAGTCTGACAGCGGTTTTGCCTTTGCTATAAGCTAAGGAACTTGAAGGGTAATAATTTCAAAATTTGATTGGGTAAAAGCAAAATGCAGCGGAGAAACATGTGGTGGAACTATGATTTTGCGTCATAGGCAGAGCGAGTATTTTCAAAAAAAATTAAAAAATGTTGCTCCCTCAAACTTTAACTCAGTGTTGATATTCAAAACTGCATTTAGTATCATTGTGCGGAGCAGCGTACCTCAGCGGGAGATCACCATGGAGTGATCTCAGTGCTGAGCTAAAAAAATTTCTAAAGGACTAGTGACGAAGGCGAAAAACAACCGGCTGCAACGCCACCTTTCGATTCTGCAGTCGTTCCATCTTCAACGCATTGACGACAGCAAGATGCTCATGCATAGCACATTGGAGACCGAAAGAGACAGTACGATGCGCCTCATCTATTGTTTTGCACATGTACAATTTCTTCCCTGGTTTTTTGCATTTGTTATCTGGACCACACCACAGCATGACTATTAACGACGTGCTCCACCAAATGCACAGATAGCTCCTTTAACACGTTGATGACACCTAGCCAATCCCCTCTTACAAGGGAAGGATACCAGGTCGAAGTGGCCATTTGTAACGAGACATACACCACTAGATGTGTTTTTGGACGCTGATCTCGAATCTGCTCTCCAAATCTGCGGAAACGATTCTCTGAACGTAGTTATGAAGCGAGATAGTGCAGTGGCAGCGGCCCGGGCCGACGAGCAAGAGGTCGTGAGATCGACTTCTTGGCGAGTTCTCAGCTGCTTTTCTTGAAAACATTGTTCAAAGGACTCTTATGCATGCTAAATCATCAGCGACTGCCTATCCTATAAGTGGGAAGAGCTGGCAAAGAGCTTCGAACACTGTGCGCGTCATTTGCCGTGTCCTGTCGGTCGTTGTGCCCACATTTTCGACTTTAGGTCAAAATTTTTGGATTTGGACCAAAAGTTGTCGGAAGGGGTAGTTTGATGCGCTGAACACGAAATTCACGCGCACTTGGCAGGAAAATGCATGACGCATGCGCTACGGGGCCGTACGGTCAATTCGCGTCAGATACGCGCACAGTGTCCGAACCACTTCGCGAGCTCTTTCCACCTGTATGATAGGCAATCCCTGATGACTTAGCATGGATGAAAGTCCTTTAAACAATGTTTCAAGAAAAGCAAAAGTGAGAACTCGCCAAGAATTCGATCTCGCGACCTCTTGCTCCGTCGGCCCGGCCGCTGCCACTGCACTATCTCGCTTCATAACTACGTTCAGAAATCGTTTCGCAGATTTGGAGAGCAGATTCGAGATCAGCGTCCAAAAACACATCTAGTGGTGTATGTCTCGTTACAAATGGCCACTTCGACCTGGTATCCTTCCCTTGTAGAAGAAGACAAAAGAAATCAAAAAATTCGTGCCCTCGAAGGGCCAATGTTAAGTGTTGGCAGTTCTCGAATTCTCAAAACAGTTTTAGCGGTGAATAGCGCCGATAAAGTCAGTAAAAAGGTTTTCATGGAAATGTTCAATTTTGGCCGATGTACTTTGTTTTGAATTACAGTAGTTCTTGTATTTCATCTTTGTCCCATACTTTCATGGTATCCATTTTCCTAGGAGTTACACATAAATATAAAGCATTCGTCTATCTACCCATAAACGAGCTCGTAGGCAATTAAAATTATTAAATATGTTCTTAAAGAGAAGTAAGTCTCCATGAGAAATTAGAGTTCCTAATAGAGTTGCTATTTAATTAAATTTGCAGAGAAAAGCTAACGACATTGATCACTATGTCTACAACGAAAAAAAAAACTAACAATTGAGCTGGACAATACTCGGGCATTTCCAGTCGCTTTTCACTTCGCAGAATTCGAGATCCTCAAAGCTCTTTTTGCCACTATACGGCGTCAATCCACGAGTAGTCAGCTCCCAAAGTACGACACCATAAGCCCATACATCATTTTGGAATGTGAACTGGAAAGTGAACTATCAAATTGTGCTTCAGAATGACAAACCATCTTGGATTAATTGATACAGTAATGTGCCAACTGGAGATAAAAGTAAATTTTGCATGATGTTACTGTCAAGTCTCATAGCTCTATGAAATTTGGGTCATACATCAAAGGATCTGGTACAATTCAAGACAGAGGTTAGCAAGACAATTACAAATTGGACGAACATTAAAAGAATTCCATTCGAAAAACAGTGACTACACTTGAATTCACCGCAAGACGACCACCGCAAGAATTTTGAAGGCGATCACCAATTCGTTATAATTTTCAAAATACTTACAATTGTACTGATGAGAGTTCTGTCGCCCCTGGCAATGCAACTAGAGGGGCAAAATTCTCGCAAAATTGTGTTATGTCTCGAGACTGCGACAATTGATTGACAGTTATGTCATGTGACGTGCTGCATCAGGGTAAACCGTGACGTTCGCACTTTTTCAAAAACTTCGCGACACCCCTCTTTCAGGGGGGTGTCTCGATGGGACCCTCCACCACCACCATGAGACTCAGGAGCTCTCTAAGACGACCGCCTTCTCCCTACCTCGACCACCATCCCACCATGTTCCTATAGTATCTGATTCTGATACCAGTCGACAAAACACAACTCCGCCCACTTCTCCTTCCAAAACGGACGTCAAGAGGGGGGGGCTGTTATAAGTGCAATGGAGTGCAATAGAACATCCAATATTCTCGCTTCCCACCTATCCACACTATGCGCACCAATTCCACCCATCAAACCCCTCAAAAAAAAATATACGATTTGTCTAAGATCATCGGCTCACAATTCTTCCACACCAAATAATACGAACCCCATCTCAAACCCCTGACGGCGGACCCCTCCTTCCAAAACAACCACAACATGTGACCCCCGCTCCGTTCGAGATAATGCGAACCACGTGTCGACCTGGCTGCAATGCATCGCACAAACGTATACTGCACTGTTTTGATGAGATTTGTGTCGGGGCAACGGGCAGGCAAAATCATTCGCCGGATATCCTCTCGTTTCAGGGGGTCCTCTCTTAGCTGTTCAGTGCGGCCGCACATTGCACTGTAAAAAATGATGGGAAGCCGATAGATGTATCCAATAAGACACGTCGTTGTGAATGAGTACATACACCACAACACGCCAACAGGGTAAGGTCTGGATGGCAGCACACTCGCAAATGTGCTCCTCATGACATCAAGATCACCATGTGTCCTGGGTGTAGTAGCTGCCCTCTCCTTGCCGAAAGAGGGTGTATCCGGAACCTTTTTCACTTTGAGGCTCTTATCTGAGAAGAGCAAGCGATGCCTCTCCTTATTGATCTGGTCCCAATCATCATTGCAAACGATTTCGACTAATTTCTTTTCTTCTGTTTCCATCCAGAAAGAGGCAGTGCCGTTACTACATTCTCAATCACTCCTTTAATACAAGAGTATATAGTACCGACAATTCAACAAAGTATATGTACCTTTTCGGAAATTATCGTTTCTGGTGCCATCCATGGAAATGGAACGTCTCTATGTTTTTGAGACGGCACATAGGCCTCGTCTTCGTCGCTTACCCGTCGGCAAAGTCCAAAATCACCAATCTTTATGTTCAGATCAGCGTCCAACCTGGAAACATATAATATGCAGGGCAATAGGGATGAGGCAAAATTATTGCTGGATTTTCGAAAACGAATTTTCATGACCCAAGCAAACTGCACCAAGAAATAATAAACAACGACTCAATGCCCACATGCAATTCCTTGCAGCCAGATCACAATGAACAGATCTGCAAATGTGCAGGTGGTTCATACCCTCTGCGATTTGGCATGCAAAACGTAGAAGACTTCGTAGAGTGATGATCTGAAAATTCAAACACAAATAGGGAAAAGCGATATAATAGCTCACTTCACAGGAAAACATCATGCTAGCCTATCAGTGATCGCCACTGCTACATTCCAATTATACCTCAGAATAAACAGATTTACAAAGGTCAGAGCATCAACTCTACGTCTACAAGCAGTACATTTATGTAAACCACAACCTGACAAATTTTCTGCATAGCGGCGTCCGTTCAAAAGGTGATTTGTGCACCAAGACAAATTTCACATTCGCAAAAAAAGTTTTCGGCAATGACCGTGTCCTATTTAGAATGCGCTTCGAAATCTTCTTCCATCCACAACCGTCACACCATTGGAATGCGACAGCGCCTCGCGGGAAAACGCGCCGCTACCATGCAAACGGTCTAGGGATCAAATCTCAGCTTGAACCCCGCGAAGGCCAACAGCTTGTGAGGGGGAGCCGTTCACACTCAGTGCTTTTATCGAGTGTTGCCCCCTTAACGATCTTAGGGCAACCGCGAGATTCTATTCGAGATATGATCCCAAACCATTCCCATGGCACGCCGCGCGTTTTGTCCCTACACCACCTTTGCCTCATAATGTTCACTTCATCAACAGTTTCCGAGAGGAATAGTCCCGAGAGGAATTTCCGAAAAATTCGCTTATCGATAAGAGGAGACCAGATTCGAGGGCCCCATTTTTGTGTGTACGTTTGATTCATGAAAGAGATTCGTCTGTAACAGTGGCAAAACGAACCACCTCTCCTTGTTACATACTCCCATTACCTACATCTATCGTTTTCTTATTTTCTGATGGACAAAAATCGGGACGAGTTAAAGCGCAATTTGCAGAGAAAAGTACGGGTCCTCACTGTTCTGCGCTGAGTTTTGTCTCGATTTGATTAATAATTATGTTTCTATGCACTACAAGGTGCTGTTTTCTAATTCACTTGAATAACAATCCAAAATTTAACTTTTTGGGAATTGAGAAGACAGGATGAGTGTCACCTAGGAACTAACTTTTCAAGCAGTTTGGCCAACTACAATATTTCTCATTCCATCTGCTACCAAAATGATAAATTAATTAGAAATTGCAAACATTGATGAAACAGCTGCTAACAGCGGGCGAAATTTTACAATTCAAATTTTTGGAAGTCACACACAATGAACAAATTCAATAACTAATTAGGAGTACCGGGCGGACAGTGGTGCAGTGACAAGTGGCGCGCTCACACGAGCGGTCCGGGATCAATTCCTGGGTCGTGAGTCGCCCGGGCCAACCAAGCCTTCCATCCCTCCGGGGTCGGTTAATTGGTACCAGACTTGTCTGGGAGGATAAAAAACACTGACTTGAACATCGGCTGGCCCCCGCAAGTCATTGTATAGGCCACATCGCATTCAAATGCCACTGCGAATGTACAAATGGAAGTAGAATGCGTGCCGCATCCCAAAACGGGATTGATCAACGGCAAATGCTTTATCCTTTATCCTTTATTAAGAAATTTAAGCACGAAGATATTATATGTTAGAATGAAAGATTATCAAATGTTATTAGTGCACAGAACTCCACATCAAAGAGAAGCCTGTTCTCCGAAACACTATGGTTCGTTGTAAATGAACATATTGCTACCAGCATAAGCAAAGGGTTGTAAACTTTACAGTACAAGCAGAACCTGGCTTCACACTCTTGAAAGATAGGCGTACTGCAGGGAAAAGTAAGTTGTCCGGTATTTCGGCATCAGAAGCAGCAAGCTCAACTGTTGCAAAACGATTTGCATGGGGAGCAAACACAATACTGACTCATGAAGCGGATCAACCGTGAGCACGACCCTTTCGGAGATACTGCAGGTGGTCTTCTAACAGTGCCCCCCAAGAATGTGTTGCAAAATTCAAACTGAGGTGTAGACAACCACAACCACAACACGACATACGCAGAGAATTGGACCACACCGAATGTGGCTTTATTTTAATTTTCACAGGAACCAACAAAGCACAAAATGTTGGAGTAACACTTTTACCGCTGCGTGTTTTCAAGGGAAATTTTAGGATAGAGCCGAAAGCTGTAACAGAGCACTCAGGTATGAAACTGAAAAGGAAGAACGGCGCAACGCCTGCAGAAACGCAAAAATATTAGGTCAACCCATTAACGACAGTTCGCAAACCTGTATTACGCGGTAAGCTCAGCTTGCAGTCTCCTAAGTTTGCTTCTCATAGGTTGAGCAACAAATTTGGTGGGTGTACCTTATGGAGCAGCATTGCATCACTTCACTTCTATCTTCCTAGTCACCTACTAAATTCGCTGCTATATTGTTGGCGCACCTATGTGCATAAAAATATGTGTATATAAAGTGCACCTTAGAGTCATCGCGAAGATATGTTCTTAGATCTCCGTTCTCCATAAAATCTGCAACTAATATCGGAATATCTCCATCCGTCAAACGCTAAACCAACCAACTGCATCAAGTGAGGATGATCAAACGATTCATCGTCAGTCCTAAAAGACCACCACTTATTATTTAGTATAATATCACTTGGAAAATGCTCATTCCCCAACAAAGAGGGAAGGGGAATAAAATAGTATGGCACTTCATTACAAATGTTCGATGTTGGCGAAAACATGCCTTAATTCAGCATTTGAATTATGCTATGTCGAAAGAGAGCCAGCCTCTCAGAAAAATGAGCCGAACATATTCGCTAATGCGATTATTGCAGTATGGAAGGAAATTTCATGCATCAGATATTTCGACTTAGGCCGATGTCAGACTTTGCGAATCGCGCGATTCGCTAGCGTCTGCGGTCGCGTCGCGCCAGTGAATCACTCAATTGGCTGGTACCGCAACGCGACCGCGGACGCTAGCGAATCGCGCGAATCGCTGGATCCGAGCGTTGCGCCAGCGAATCGAACGTTGCACCAGCGACTCAATAGTGGCGGGACCCAACGTTCAAAGGAAGCCCGCCACTTTCAACAGTGTCACGTGACAGTGGACCCTTTTTGAAAGTGGCGGGACTTGACAGTGGACACTGTTTGAAAGTGGCGGGCTTCCTTTTGAACGTTGGGTCCCGCCACTATTGAGTCGCTGGTACCTAGTTCGACTCGCTGGTGCATCGTTCGATTCGCTGGTGCAACGTTCGATTCGCTGGCGCAACGCTCGGATCCAGCGATTCGCTAGCGAATCGCTCGATTCGCAAACTATGACATCGGCCTAACAAGAAATGTCCACAGGTCGCCGTGGTCATTCAATGTGAGATGTATACTCCTAAGTGCGTCTATCAAATCTGCTAAATGATCTTGTGAACGGAAATACAAAGGCGTTTCTTCCTGCGCAGTTCAATACATAAAGCAATCGAAATGTGCAGCGGATGTGAGACGGTGGCGCAGTTGGTAGCGGTACAAAATTGCGGACAAGATGTCACGGGATCGATTCCGCCTGGTACAGAGCTTTATCTATCTTACTTCATCGATTATCTTAGATTGTCTATGTCAACGCGCGCAACTCCTTACATGTCCGGGGAGTATTGAACCTGAGCCGAAAATTTCCCGTGAAATCCTTCGTGCAACCATTAAAGCACACCTAAAATGTGCGACCTAATTCGTGGCAAGCCCGCCATATCTAACAATCCTGCAGCCGGATCAAGCCTTTCGGGCTGCCATTACTGTTCTGCATTATTCATGGCACCCCCGTAAGTTGTCGTGACACATTGGATGGAGGGCTTGGTGTAATCTTTCATTTGCTCTGCATGCCACATGTAACCATAGGAAACGTGGAACTATGTGGGAGATTTGTGGGGCTACAATATACCGGGGGAGGGGGGGGGGCAAAGAAAAGTCACTTCACTCATGGCGCACATCATCAAACTTTTCGCTGCGCAGGATGCCGCTCTTGATAGAAATTTTACGGCTAAATAACGGCTAAATATTATTGAATTAAGTAGTAGGTAGCTTCCTAGAGACAGTAGCTCTAAGTAAGCGAGATCACTTT
>MU892765.1:0-31400 GCA_036418205.1 Ostertagia ostertagi
CGCGTCTTGTGCCATATGGAATGTCTATAGTGCATTCTCTTTGAATTGATGTTAGATCGCCACAGTACGCACTGTAACTCGTCCGCCACTCGTTTGCGTCTCTACCTTCTCGCCCGCTACGGGAATCGTAACGGGTACCCCATAATATTATAGAACCCGACTGTAAGGGTCTGCTTGGCGCAGAGAGAACAAGAAAGAGTAGCTCGCCCACAAAGCACTCCTTCAATGGACCCAAATCGAAACATGCAGACCACTTACCCACGGTTGCTTTTCCGGCTGCTTTTCTTCTGCCGGTGAAGGCTGCCCCTTGACACACTGGTCGTCATAATTGTAACATACCCGCTCAGAATAATTGGTTCCTCGATCCACACGTCTGCCCTAAACATGCACTTAACCTACTGTGATATGGTTACCTAGTGAAGGCAACGCACGTTTTCGTAGAAGTTCACCAGAGTGATCCCTTTGTCGTCAGTATCACGACGACGGGTGCCGAAAGTGGTCGAATAGACATCGCTGTGCCATGTTGGTCTCGGACAACCGAACCGCGTCTCCCCTGAATTTCACGGTAAGCAGAGTTTTGAGGTAACCCTGCCAGAATAAGGTTAGCGGCATGGAAATATAATATTACGAGTTCGATCAGGACAAGCTTGCTCCGTTCGTCTGCATTGTATTTCAGTACTGGTCGACGCTGTCACAGAGGTGCACTGAAAATATCTCTTCTTGGAAATGTTTAGCAAGTGTTCAGCAGGGTAAGGATGGGATCATCCGTCCATTGTCGTTACTCACTCAACAAGCTTCGACGCAGAAGCTATACTGAGCCCTTACGCTGACTCGAGGCTTCACTTGAATGGGAGGGGCTGGTCTCGGCCAAATGAATTTTTGACATCTTGACGATGATTAGAAGTTTGACCACGAGGCCCCGCTGGCAGCTCAATGCAAGCTCTTTATCACCAGCCGTCCAACCAATACTTGTACTTTGAATGAGCATTGGTTTCACCTTCACGTAATTGACATTCATTTCTAACCGAAACGCGATGTGGGGTAGTCGGATGAGCATGATGAGAGTAAGCAGTCCAATGGATGAATTTCCTTGAGAATAAGACTAGGCTTGACATCTACAGTCGAAATCTCGAAGTCAGATTAGGCGTGGCTACGATTTGACGTGGCCTTTGCCGCACTTGATAGAACCCGTTTAGATAAGCTGTTTCCAACGTACTCCTTTGGATATCAGCAGAGCATACTGGAAGCGTCTTATCCGCACTTTCATCAAGTGCTGGAAAGCAGCCACGTCAACACCTATGAAGACCCGCCTGATCGACTTAAGAGATATAGGGCCGTATGCTATGCTTTCGGGGAAGGGGATGCGTCCCCTAAGTCGTATGCTATCCGTCCCCGAAGCTCATTCGGGGAGAGGCCACGCCCACCGAGCTTCGGGGACGCGTCCCCCTACCATTATCGTTGGGGGAAGCATCCCCGAAGGCTAGAGTAGTCGCCGCGGCGCGCACTATTTTCGCTGGAGCACATTATTTTCTTATGGGAATTACATATTATCCTGAAGCTGCGCTTCATTGAAGCGTAAAGAGGATTATGCTGCAAAGCATCGGTGGCGTCGTTGGTGTCTGCGCAAGATGCAATGGATCATATGTCCATGGCTGTGATAACAGCTGCTAATACTGGTTCAGCGCTATGGATAGAGGGAAAATTCTGTAAAAATCAAGAACCATGTTCCACTCCAACAAACTAGGATCCTGCGCTGAAAAAAAGGTGCATGCGTCTTGTGCAATATACAAATTCATGCGCACCTGTTCACTACGCATCATGTTTAGATAGGATAGAGATTGCATTTATTTACTGATTTTGTAAGTAGAGTACTGTGTTGTTGGAATATCTGCTGTCAATTGAGTATTACAGTTATACAGCTCCTCTTCTGATCCTTACGTTCATGGGCGTACTAGAAATTAGGGTCACAAAGCGAGCGGTAGGGAAATTGATAAAATTGCAGTTCATAATCGGGAAAAACACGTTCTTGGTATTATCAAACGATAGAATAAAGCACTGAAATGGATTTAAAGAAGAAATAACCTTTCAGAAAAAAAAAACGATCAGTCATATTGTGAGTAGAACATAGTATAAAGAAGGGTCGGCGCAGTGCACCTAAAGTATTCGGAACCATGACAATATTCTCATTTCCGTGCTCATTCATTTCCCCGCTTGCACAAGTACCCACCCTCGAGCTCCCTCCGTCTGTAGAAATGTGATTACTGCGGTAGGGGAGAACTGTTGTGCCACGATACCTCTCCACAAAATTTGTATTCATAAATAATATGGATTTATCCTCACATAGTATCCCTTATTGTGTCTCGATCGAATAATAAAACTGAACGCAGCTAACAGGTATTCACTTGTTAAACGCAATTGTATGCGTGGCTTTAAGGTCATTCGAATTTCGCGCTCTATAAGCTCTGCGTCTTCTCTCCCCGAATGAATTTCGGGAGCATAGCATACGCCCTGCTTCGGGGACGTCTGCTTCGGGGATTTTCCCCGAAGCAGAACTCTTCCCCTTCCCCGAAAGCATAGCATACGGCCCATAGTATAATTATCGTTTACTCTAGTATTCAGTAGTTTCTGAGAGAACCGTACATGTTACTATTGCTTTGTTTAGGACGCCTCGCTCCAAACATTCGGAGTGCTGCCAACATCATTCCCTCCAAGCGGATTTCGACTGTACGACATAACGACTGTAGGACATAACGAACGAATGCAACATATCTATCCACATCCAGAATGAGGGGCTGCGATAGTGTTACTAGGCTGCTTTCATAGTTCGCATCGGTGCGGTCGGTGCCGACGGCCGACGGCGCCGACCGCACCGACAGTGTGAAGAGCGTCAACACGCGCTCTGGCGCATGACGCGTGCGCTGGGCGCAGATGGGGCGCTCCGGTCGATAATCTTGGTTTTGGTGTATTTCTTGTATTTTTCGATGTTTTTTGCACTCACTTCATATGAATAAACAAAATTGCTTACGACCAACACACCCGGTATGGCCACATCCACCCGGAGTTGTGCGACGGGTTCACGACGTCGCTCGCCCGCGGAACAACTGGAAAGTATTAATCAAGACATAAAAGGGCGCAATGTGGCTCGGAGGGGGGGCAGCCGCCGCGCGGGGCGTTGCGGCAACAGGAAATTCGCAAGCCAGGGGGAGTGTAGCCAATTCAGGGGGGGGGGGTGAGGGCAGTCACTTAGCATGCGTGAGAAGCTGAAATGTCCCGTGAAAAGCTGGAATGTTCGAGTTACACTACATCGCTGAGCCGCGCACCGACTTCCCCCCCCCCGAGCCACATTGCGCCCATAAAAGAATAAGTATGAACAGGAAACACACGAAATTAAAGCAACACGGCGCGAAAAAAAAACATCGAAAAGCACAAGAAATACACCAAAACCAGGATTATCGATCGGAGCGCGCGATCTGCGCCCAACGTTCGCGTCATGCGCCAGAGTGCGTATTGACGCTCTTCACACTGTCGGTGCGGTCGGCGCCGTCGGCACCGACCGCACCGATGCGAACTATGAAAGCAGCCTAAGGGAATCGGGGAGCCGGTTCGCCTGTCTCCCTCCCAACAACAGCAATCCAATATTCTGCAGGAGAAGGAAGCTGCAGCGTGTTCCCTCACGTAGAAAGGGGACTAATGGAGCGTTTAGAGTTAGCGATCGTACGTGCGATTAGGCGATCAGGCGATTAGTCTATAATGAAAAACATAGTATAGATTTAAGGCGACTAGGCGATTAGGCGCGAAGACTACATACGCATTGATTGGTTTGCTCCGCCCATAGAACGTTGTAGGCGAGTGGGCGAGTAGTTGATTAGACGATTCCTTTCGAGAGAAGCAACAAATCAAATACTTAATCTTTCCTCACATCGCGTTTTTGGTCTACGTCGCTTATCTGCGCCCAATTCGCAACCTCGCCCTACTCGCATAAATCAATGAACATTTCTTTTTGAATAACGCCTAATCGTAACTGACGGTTGTCAACTATGAACGATCCACGCGCATATAAATGGAATTTGTCGTGGCATAAGGCCTTGAATGCTCTGCGATCCGATGCCTCCTCTACGCTATCCGCCGATAGCTCTTTTTGCTGGCCCAGTCACTACCAGCTCACTCGAATCACCTTACCCACAACTGTACAGAGCACCGGCAATGGAAGGCAAACGTCGATAAATTGAGTTATATGGAAGCATAGGAGCAAATATGTGCTACCTCCACCCACCAAGGGTCGAATTGTATAACCAAATCGCATAAATTTTTGATCAAACGATCGATACGTATCTCTTCCACACTCGAACTGCAAAGTATGATCCCGTCCTGAGGTATGCCGATAATTCGCACTCCATAAATGGGAAATACCAGAAGTGCTCTCGGGTCACCTCTTCAAAAAAGCGTCTTTACTTGCCATCTCATGATTGAATGGCCCAAAAAACCAGCTCTCCAAGCGGTAACTCACCTCATCCAGCGAAATTCGTTTTGCGGTGAAACCACAATTAGCAGAAGCAGAGGTACAATTCATCAGTGACCAGTCTACGGGGAGGAAATACTACGAAATGTCGATCACTTCCCTCGGCCATCATAAGCTCTAGATAACGTAACAAAAACACAATTGATTTCATTGTTTATTCCCTCCAAACAACACCCGTCCAATACGCACTTAACCATTTCAACGTAACAGTGTAATGACTGAAAGTCGTTATCGTCTCTAAGGAATTAGTGCACCTACTTATTATACAATTATTCAGTGGTTTAGTACTCTATATGCAAGCTCATTTGGTATGTTCAGCAATCACAATCCCACACTACACATCGGCGATTTCTTCTTGATCATCCTGCACAGCAGTGTGATCGTCTTCGAGTTGTAGACGCTCATGGCCATTTTCTCTCGCTAGTTTTCTGTGACTCGGAGACGAGAACGATGCCGTTGATGGCAGTGAGACTGGATCCATCGAAGTCTGCAACACACAAGTGATTCTAAGTCAAGTCAAAAACCACCCTTCAGAAAGTGATCTCTCCGGTTTCTTCTTTTTTTGCAGAAACAACTCTCTAGAGATTTTAAGATCCTTTAATTGAAGAAAGCAAGTTAAGGCGAGATCTCTACTTCCAACACTGTCATCCTGTTCAGGCAAACCCACAACAAAGCACCCCTTGATACACGTCAGAAGGAGGTGACAGTATTGCGAAATCAAGCGCCGGTCAGCAATAGAAAAATAAGCAAAGCTGGATGTAAGCCACCAAAGTTGAAACTTTTATATTCTGCCCTCGAACTCTTGATGTGGCTAATTCAAGCTCACAACAGCCAACAAAAGAGAAGCGCCTTTTTCATCGTGAATGCTGAAATTATATGAAAGGCACCTTCGAAATTGGTAAAAGGAAGTGTTAAAATGATTCAAACATTAATGACTAAATGTTGAATAGAACATGAAATGGCATACTAAAGCATATAATGAAGCGCGTCTCTGTCCCGAAATAATACCCGTTTAAGGATGCGTGCACGCATCTACCCACTTAAGCGATTTATTCAAGTAAATACTTCCTATGGCGGAATGGTATAGTACCATGGCAAGTGATATCCACGCTTACGCCAACGCGAGCGCGTCGCCGGGATTCAAATCCTGGGTCGTGAGTCGCCCGGGCCAACCAAGCCTTCCATCCCTCCGGGGTCGGTTAATTGGTACCAGATCTGTCTTGGGAGGTCTGGAGGATAAAACACTGACTTGTACATCGGCTGGCCCCCGCAAGTCATTGTATAGGCCACATCGCATTCAAACGCCACTACGAATGTACAAATGGAAGTAGAATGCGTGCCGCATCCCAAAAAGGGATTGATCAACGGCAAATGCTTTATCCTTTTTTCTTTAATACTTCACTATTCAATGGGAAATATTTGATCGCTGCACCAGAGCGGTCACTTACGTGGGCGAGACCCAAGGCACTGCGACGGATATGCAGCAAGAGTATTTACACTCCGCGTGCCAATAATTCAAGATATTTGGTGTGAGCGATTTTGATCGGGAGTGTTCTAAATTGGGCAACATAATTGGGATGTGATAGAAAATAGGGTTGCTAGTGCTGAACTCATTATTTGACCCTGAAATTATTGCGAAAGGAGGAGATTAGGGTGAAAGGACAGCTCATTAGAAATCAAGCAAGAGTTTTGCAGTGATGCAGGGATAAAAAAATCATGAGAAACGGCCAGAACCCGAGAAATGGGACCCCTTCCTTGCCCGTTGATTTCCGCATTGATGCGACTCTCATCGGTGCTGCCCTCTTCAACGCTAACGCTCTCTCTGCTAAACGGCTAGAGTCAGACGGCGAGGAATGGGCGGGCAGCGGCGCGAGCGGCGGTATGGCCCTGCTATGCCACTGGAGGCATACCTTCGCTGCAAAACGCGCATCGTCCCGCACCTTCAAGGAACCCGCCTGCTTTTCGACTGATTGTGAATATATTTCCCCTTCAAACCTTCGACCCCAACAAGGAATTCTTCTCTCACATATGCCTATTTAAAGGATTCCTCATCAAGTTAGGAGCAAATTGGGGATACATTGAGGTTCATTTGGGAATTGGTCACATTAACTACTACGTATCACCATTAAGTAACAATTATTTCTTGCAAATTCATTCTGCTCACATCAGTGCGTCCACTCTCTCCGCTGTCATTGCCTGGTTGGACACCGCTCAAGTCCAAGCGCTCGATTCCGTGCATCAAACGGTCTCGCTCGGCACGAACGCTGTTGCTCATATCCGGGAGCTCCAGCTGAAAATATGATTCGGAGTACATAATAAATAATTTACTGATCCCTTCCTTATTAGGTATGCTCTCTCTTCGCAGCATGCACATTAGAGACCTCTCCATGAACAAGTCTCTCCATCTGCTGTGTTATCCCCACCTCCCCCAGGCGGTGGTAGCAAATTCGTTGCCTTACTTCGTTTACACTTTTACAGTCGATCGAACACTCTAATAATACGTTCTCAAGTTATTCCTCGCTGGTGCCACCTACGTAACTCGGTCAGCACAAATATCGAAGTGCCTAATCCATAATTTCCGGAAGGTGCTGACGTCCCAAAAATAAAATTGCACCTTCACTCCCACTCCTTGACTCGCTGACGACAGCGCGCTTTTTGGGTTATTTCGTGAATGGGTCCGGAGCGATTTCACAAGCGCCCTCGCCTCACCTCACTTCCGTAGATTTAAGCTATAACTACGCAATACTTAAATGCGATCAAATGTTCTAACAATATTCAAAGTGTTCAAGTTATTGGGAGGTACAATAGTAGAAAGTTCGATCAAAATGACGTGTTACGCTAATGAAAAGGCAAATCTTGATAGCTTTTGCTGTAGTGGGCTTCAAATGTATTTTTGAGTGGTTGTTTCAAGAAAAACATGTATTTTACCATACATACAGTTCTTATTTATTTCTACTACTTTTTTAAAAACACCAGTTTTGCTCCGCCCGCTATCGCGCGCATGTCAACATAGGCTTCATGTGAAACTGAGCATAGCCGGGCTATTGTATTGAGTAACATACTGCTTTCAATGGATTTGACTGATGGTATTAAGGAAATCAGATGATAAAGCAGTAATTTCTCATAGTTCGTCAACCAATAAACATCCATCATTTTTCTGGAACTAACAAAGTCTAGCAGCCGAATGACCTTTGGATAACTAATACAATTACTTGGGCTGCTTATTATCAGCCCTCAGCGTAAACATCTACCATGCTTTGGATATTGGGATGGTTTAGCGGTCGAATAACTTCTTATGCCGGTGATGAGATAGAAATACCAATAGTTACTATATTTCCACAGTTGTTCCCGTCCCACCCCTAGATCATATCTGCAAACAACGCCTCAGTGCTGCTGGGCCTTGCGCTGTCAATGTCGTGACATTTTCCTTCCAACGCTTCTTATCAGCCCCTATCAGCTGTTATCACTTTCTGGTCCCCACCAAATATGTTCCCGTCCCACCCCTACATCATATTCGGAAAACAACGCCTCACTGCTACTGGGTCGCGCGCCATGCATTTCGTGACTCCGCGTTCTAACGCCCTTATCAGCTCTTATCAGTAGTTATCACTTTCTGTCCCCACCAAATATGTTCCCGTCCCACCCCTATATCATATCCTGAAATCAACTCCTGACGACTGCTGGTACGCGCGCTATGAATTTCGTGACAAACACACACACACAGACCACACACACGCACAGACATACTTAGCGAATTAGCGAATTTTGGATGTTCACAAAAGCAGACTGATAGATTCGTAGGGCTTGGTGTACGTTCACTAAAGTGAAGCACAACTGATCATTCGGTGAACCTCGCCATTTTTAGCCGTGGTATGATGTGATTTATGGACAGAAAAAATCAGAAAAGTAGCAGCGCATGCGCGGAAAAATATATGATACGAGCATTGTGAGGGACAGCGCGAAGCGCATGCGTCCCGCGCTATCTCCCACACAGTGCTCAAAGTGAGAGGCGCCTCCTGCGCTCGGCATTGATTGAGCATGCTAATTTTATGATTTTAGCCTGGGCCAGTCTTCAATTTCTTGAAGCTTTTTGACACACAGACTACAGTCCTTCCCTGTTTTACTCTACCTACCCATGTAGGGTGCTTGCCGTCAGTAAAGGCTGTTGGGCATGGGGCAAAATTGATTTCGGAACGGTAAATCACACGACCACCCCCCCTTTTTTTGTACACGTACCGACATTAATGATGATATATTCATGACACTGCTTGAAGTCAAAGAAGCGTAGCCAAACCGATACTGTGTGGTCAGTGGTTGATGAGTAGCATAATACCAAATTTGGAGCTTAGCATTATGGATGGAAAGAGCATACCACAATATTATGTGACATCGTGTCGTTTTTTGGCCCACCCATGGAGACTAAAGTTCGTCACGGTACATGTATGATGGGATCTAATGGAGCGAATGCTAATAGTAAGTTACCTATTTCTTTAAAGGCAATTTCCAGGGTTTGCCTAACTAGTAGGAAGGATACCGCGACGGAAATTGTTCGGTCCGAACCTACACAGATCATGCCAGCTTCGTCGCACAACTTGTGCGATTAGGGCGCTAGTCCTTACGGGCCCCCAACCATCGACCTGCGTTGCAACGCTCCCCGTCCACCCCGAATTCACGTAGAGATCAGCGTGCTCCCTGTCTTCCTTGATGATCCTGTCCTCGCCAGTACCACATTCTGACCTTACTGAAGGTTAAGGCCTTAAACTTAGCGCTTTCGATGATTTCTCTTGCTTTTCTTTCCACTTTCAATCATTCCACAGCTATTATCATACGAGGCGACTATTATACCCAGGTTTTAATCCGGGCATGCTTTAAACGATGTTCCACCACCACCAGTCGATAAAATCTTACCGATATTATCTTATGGGAGGACGAAGTAATTAAATAGAATGGATCCCCAAGGGTATGCCTAGGGTAAGGACAACCCAATGGGGCTTATTGCGGAATCAGAGAAATTCTATATACCCAACAAACTTGAAAGTTAGAGTTTCAATCGTGAACAGTGATAAAGTTGGAATAATAGTGTGTTTGAATTGCTCACGAGGGTGATTATTTATAAACTATCTCGCCTACCTATTCGAGATTCGATGTTAGCAAATCCATCACCCAAACTCCAGGGAATGAAGTTTCACTTAGGACCTTCGATTAGCCTACAGTAATCACAGCATCGGAAGCCTTCGAAAGCACCGCGTTGAAGGCACAGCTCAGGACGATTCCCTTTGGTCTGTAGGACAGACACCTAGAGGACAATCACAGATGTGCGATTTCGTGATGAAATCGCCGGAGCGCTAAGTCTTGGTAGTGCTGCAGCTGCAAAATTTCTTCTTTTATCGGCTGCTGTTCTGGTCTCTTCTGTAATCTTAGCATCTCTCGCTGCCGTTTGGTACTCATTCCTTGTTGGTGAGTTATCGAAGGTGTAGTGTGTCCTTAACCTAAGGCGTTTGCAACGAATTTTCTCTTTTTTTTCTTAACTGATGCCCATTTTGCACAATGCCCTTCAATTTATGGACAAACACACAATTTGACTCCGGGACACTTGCCTTTAGTACCAAAGGAAGCAGAAAATTTTCACCACTCCCACTTTCTTTAGCCGGTATCTCGTTATGTAGGTCATGCATCGGTGTAGATCCTGATAGACAGTGCCATGATGTCATTGTGTTTTTTGCTCTGTTCTCTCCAACGCAGCATCGCCTTGATGCACCTCTGCAGAGATCATTCCGCTCCGAATTGCTCGTCGTCAACGACGGATCCACGGAGTTAATTGAAAACGGAGGGCTTTACAATTTATTTCAATAACCCAAAGATGCAGGTTATTATGGATATAAAGTTATGCACTTAAAAAGCGGAAATAAAGATGTCATTGAATGGTTGGGAAATTGGCGATTTCAGCAGCGAACACATGCAAGCTGTGTTAGTAATCCTTCTCGGATTACCTAGACATAACCCCAGCCAAAACAACAAGGCATTCGAACGGAAGTCGGAATCCGGCTTACATATATGCGCGCGAGCCGTGTTGGGGCAAAAAATCGCTGTTCTTACAACGAAAAAGGACAAAAGTCGCAGCTCGGCTAAAAAAAATTACACTATGGCTCCTGCCCCCCCCCCGGTATGGACACTGCCAAGTGTTGCGTCAAACGGCAGTATTCGGAGGAAGCTAGCCAACATCGCCCTACGGATCGTCACACAGCGCATGCCGAATTGAGATAAAAAGTCAACGACTGATTTACTAACATGTGTTCCACAGAACGAGTGAAAATCGACTCCACTCTAAAAGAGCTCAACGAAAAATATAACGGAATTTCCTCGCGATCTCAGGAACCAACCTACGCGCCTAACGTTTGCCTTTCAGCGCAAAGCGACTCCCCCACTGCCGCCCTCAAGCGGGGGCTGCACGATGTGTCAATGTTAAGAATGTACCGTCATGTGTCAAAGTTTGAATTTTAGAGTGGAAATCAGTTTTGAGCAGCCACTCCTTGGTATGTTCCTTCGGCTAGAGACATCCGCGTTTAGGTCCTTATAAGTAGGATAGATTTTTATCGCGAACGAACGCACTCATTGAAGTGCAATTTTATATTAGGACCGGTGCCCTATCCCCGACATTCCCACTTTCATTTGAACCTAATCCGTATAAAACATTCCTTGCACCAGCGTTATCTCACGTCGAGTTCTCCTTAGATCATAAGCAAAAACTTTATTCTCATGATTCAACCGTTCCTTGGGCCGTTTGGCAGGCGAATTGGTGAAAACACTGAGTAACTTCTGCAACTACATCGATACTTGTCAATAGAGGTACGCTTTACAGGAACGTCCAAGGATCACATGATGTGGCTCTTGCAACACGATTGAGACGTATTGTGTGCGAAACCTTGGCGAGAGTTTGTGTCAAGAAAAGTAAAGATAGGGTGGAGAGGGAAACGCGTTTAGGTTGAATGGACTCGCTTACTTCCTAATGCTCCTGTGCTAAAGGTAATGGCCCGAGCACCACGCGCGAAGGGAGAGTATTTCGCCCGGCGCGAGCGAGTGTATAGCTAGATGAGCGGCCAGGAGAAACAGCCCCTGATACCGAGAAAAAGAATCTGCGAGCCTCCGAAGTCATCCTCCAAGGCCCAAGCATCTTTGTCGGTAGGTGTTCCGTGTCGGGACGCCACATTTGTGGATTGTCATCAAGCGCGATCATGTATACAGACTGAGAGGGAGCGCTTTCACACACTCGCTGGGTTGTCCTTTAAATGATCGATCACGTGTGAAAAACCATTCATTCTTATCTTATGTACTGAAGAACCTAATGGACCCCCTCTAGCCGGGTTTTCACCCATGTGAGCGATTAGTTAGCTGATCCACCCATAAGCAAAAAGAGGTGATGGACTGCCTATGAAATTGGTTAATTCCAGGAAGAGTTAATAATGCAAGATCAGGAAAGTACTCGCAATGTCATAAAGGACGGGCGTAGATGGCCCTTCGGGTATCGGTGACAGATACTAATTGTGTAATTCTACAGCGCCAAAATCCTTCGAATAGAACACTAAGGTAAGGCCAAGGTCAGGCCTATTTGTCTGCGAATTCGCAATCCGTGAGATAACGCTGCGATCTGGTGCAAATCGTGATTGCAAAGCATGAACCAGGCATAAGGGGGCTCAGTAGATTGAGGGAGTCAATTATGAGGAGGAAGATGCGGAGAAATAAATCAGGAATACGTCGGGAGTAACTCGCAAAGCCATACTGAGAGAAATATTGAAGGACATTGTTCAGTGTACGGCTCCGGAACAATGGGAATTATATTTACTATATGAAGCATAGATACCGACAGGAAGGATGAACGACTTGTGGACTTTGTGTGATGCAAGGGAATGGAACTCCATAAATGAACATTCGCTGCGATCGACGACGAACCTGAAGCTGAAAGGACGTAGACAATAGGCTGTATACGTGCAGTCTTGGTTACGAACGGTCGGACTTATCGAGTGCTTATCGTATTTTTTTTAAAAGCAGGGATAAAAACGATTACTGTGGATGTAATAGGGGATCAGTACCGAGTCCTTCGCATCTATGACTGTCAGATATGGCCTTTTTAAAATTTTTTGGGATAAGAGTTGAAAAATATGTATGTTACTCAGATTTCGAAGTTATCAGAAAGGAGAAAATGATAGTACGAAGGACTTATGGCGACCTTACTGTAAATTATTTCCCATAAAAAGAATATTAAAATCAGATTAAAGAAAGAATTTTTGTCGGCGAACAAGAGTGGAGTAAGGTGATCAATGCTAGCGTTGCTGACTATGCACTCACAAACCGAGACCCCCTTTGACACGCGTACAGGCGGAAATATCAATCAGATATCAAATACCCAAAGCCAGGTTGGTATGTCTCAAAAAAGATGGGGAAAAAAAGTAGTGAGGCGGCGCTGTACTGTCACTCTAAGCAGCTGTCGCAGAATACCAGGCACCGGACTTTGGGATCGGATTTTTCGACAGATCAGCTCTGGTTCGCCTAGGCCAGCGACATCTTCTCCATCCATCCCACCGAGAAAAAATTGGTATCAAATCATCTTTGAAGATAAAAACACACATATGTTTGGTTGAACCCCTGGAGTCATTCATTGTGCCGGCTAAATCGCGTACAAAAAATACTAACCATAAGACTTCGAATAAAAGTAGAACGTTTGATGCATCCCAAAAATGATCGATCAACGCCGAAATGCTCTGTACTTCTAAACTTTTATGCCTCCAAAGGTCATTTCCGTCAGCAGTGACTCAAAAAACAACACTCCAGTTGGAAATGCGATGTCGTTTGGTGCATTTCCAGTCCTTGCCGGGACTTATAAGCAAAGGCAACCAGCCGGGCCGATAAATATAGTGCATTTAACTTCATTCGAAGGTGGCGTAAGATTAGATATAAAACAACTGAGAAAGAAAAGGAACCATTGAAAGGTGGCGTAAGGTAAAATACAGAAACGACTGAGAGAAAAAGTGAATGGCTTGGCTATGAAAACCAATCGTACAAAGTGCTTCCGGATAAACATGCAACTCAGCTAAGCCGATAATGTGGATGATGGAAACGGATTGGAAGAGTGTTTGCTAAATCTGAGAAAATACTGCCAGATAGACTCCGAGTCTCTAACTCAAGAATCGGAACCCAAAGGGAGGAGTGGGGAGGGGGAGGTCAAAAGTCACTTTGCCCAAGACGCACATCATCCGAACTTTTCGTCGCACAGGGTGCCGCCTTGGTGGAAGTTTTACGGCAAAATATTCCTAAGGTGTCCCCCTCCCCCCATGAGCAGAAGCAGGCCCTCCTTCACTACTCCCACCGTCCTCCGAATATGACGTCATCTAGCCGTCAGCATCACCATCGAGTTTATGGAAGCGTAAAGTATTCTCTCCAGCCCACAGTGAAAATCGGTCTAGGATACGGCAACGGCTCGTCGAGGATTTCGCCTGTTCACGCTCTCCGCGCGGATTCACTCTCGCCACCCGCGAGCCGTCTGTGCTCTCCGCGCGTACATTCACTCTCGACACTACTCTCGCACAGTAGAGAGCCATGGTCGAGGAATTCCTCGACCGTTACTCATCTTGCTCAGCCTCGAGCTGCTACGCAATTTCTTCAATCGGTTACCTATTGGCAAAGAGACAGCAGCCAACTAGGCAACACCCTTTCCTACCAGCGTTTCAGATAAGATCGTAATGACTGACAATCCGCCGAGGACTTCGTTAAGTTCGCGTACACCATGTTCCCTCGGAGTAATCTTCTGATGTCGCCAAAATGAAGGCTACTGTGAAGTTCTTCAATAAAAATGAATGTGCGCATCAATTTCCAGTTGTGATCATTTGATTTGAATTAGCAAATTGTAATCAATTCCGCTTTGAATGTGGATAAGAGTGAGTCTTTTTTTGCCCCCCCCCCTGCATATACTTCTTTTGCCTCAAACTCATTTCACTAGGAAACTGTCAACTCGAACAACCTTCTCTGAAATCTTTGCCACATCTGTAAATCACACGACATCAAATGGGTTGCGCTCTTCGTGTGTGGTCCACATACATGAGAGACCGATACTAAGCAGACAAAAGCCGAGTAGTGACGGGAAAGCGGGAAACGATAGGCACACCTAACAAGGAAGGTCTTTCAGGAAATGCCAAGCTTTTTCAAAACGGTTTTTTGCATGATATAGGGGTACATGCATGGAACACTGAACTATAGTTCATTTTTCCTGAGCGGCCCTCTGAATACCAAAAAAGGGGTTATGAAGTGGTCCGTAGTTCGAATCCTCACAGTGACAATTTTTTTGCATTTTCTGTTCGTCTTCCAAAGTTTCGAAAAAGGGTGTCAGCGTGAATAGCAGATGTCATATATCTAATTGGGAGCAACAGCAACCTTCATACGCAGATTTTGACTAAAAAAACTGGTGGAGAAAGTTGCGACCAAAACGGCGCCGTTGTAGCGCCCAATGGCGTCATAGCGAATTCAAATGACGTTTACGCTAAAAACTAATAGAATATTCGTAATCAGGACGCCGAATAACCCCTAACCCGAAAGTTTCAGGGAAAATTAAGATTTCGTCCCAACTTCGAACAGTTGGACCATGGGTAGATAGATCACTAGCCCGTCAGGCTCATTGGTAGATAATTTGGAGGCGACCTCCTTGTCATCTTTCACGGAATGAGAAATCCTTTTCTGTAATAGACGACGGTAGACACTCAAGCCGGCGATTGGCGAGAAGTCACCAATGACTATGTCATTAGGTTCTCCTCCTTGTCAAACAATGGCAGGCTGGGCTTCTGGTCATACTTCTGGCTGGGTCTACTGCCGATAGCTAGATCAGCTGCAAAAAACGCAACGTTGTGTGAGACTTGCCCTGCGAGGGAGAACCTCGGGTTCCGTGGTAATCACTAGGACGGATCCCTCCTATACCACTCCCCTTCTCCAAGCCTTCCGGGGGCAGTTTGTTTATGAATTATAAAATTTCTATCGATGCACACACAAGTTCGTGAGAGACCAATACGAATTTGCAGTCGTAGGATCTCAAAACGAACATAAATCCGCATTATATGCATGCGCAGGAGTGCACGATCACAGGAAAACGACAATAGAAAAAAAGCAAAACTTTGGCAGTGTGAGGAGTCGAACCATCAACACCGCCCTTTTCCGTCCGATTCACAGACCGCACCACTAACCACTAGGCCATCCGACTGCCGCTGATAGCATGCTTCAGACGGCGCTGATGAATGTTCCACAATAGTTTCAATACATGCCAAGGTGATCGTTTTATTTTTGACCGAATTCCGCATTGTTTTCAATGTACAATTCATGAGAACCTTTTGATATGACACTGGTCAACGCTGTGTGCGATGTACGTCACAACAAAGCGGTTAGAACGGCAGTTCCTTAAGAATTTTTTCTTCGCTCCTTTTTTGGTATTCAGGAGCCGCTCAGGAAAAATGAACTACAGTTTGGTGTTCCATGCATGTGTCCCTATATCATGCAAAAAACCGTTTTGAAAAAGCTTGGCATTTCCTGGAAGACCTCCCTGGTAATCGTATAATTCCATACAATTATACTCCCTACACAGCATAGCAACCTGACAGTAACGCAAGAAGTTTGAGAAAATAATACGACAATGAGAACAAATTGTATACAGGAGAATCTCGCTTAACCGCACGCCAGGAAACGGCAGGATTGCGCAGCAGCAGCGTCAGGATTTTTCTTCAATAAAATCCGAGTGAAGGGAGATTTCCTCTGCCCAGGGCTGGCGTAGATGAGCGAGGGTATGAAGATTCTTTCCATGGAAGAAAACTTTCCAAATTCCATTTCAAGCCCTGCAGCCACAGTAATACCATTGTCCCGAGTGAGAGCTTTGTCAGCCACCGGTGGCTGACATTGTCACGAATGGGTTAAAGGAATGGTCACGATAGCTCTCTGAGGCCGATAAGCAATGCTGTGCACTGGAGTGGATAGGGGTCCAGCCCTAATGTTACAGTTAAACATGTGAAGTTTCAGCGGCAGTGCGCCTTATCAGCGGAGTGATAAGGCGCCGAAATCCACTTCCGGTTAGCAAAAACCAAGACTTATCGATGTGGAAAGGGCTGCAAGGGGTGCGTGTTAGATATGATACCGTTATCGTGATTGTCCGATTCATTCTAGAGTGTACTTTCTAGCAGCCGCATCTCCTCCATATTATACCAGATTAGTCCCCCGTCAACCGCCGGGACCTTCCTTTCCTGCGCAAGCTTTCTATCCTCCGCTATGGTCCCTTCCTCCTGTGACACCAACACCTCGTGGAAGTGACGCGTATGCAACACAATGGTGTTTCATACAGTAGAAGGGACACAATCATGATATGACGGTAGATTTTTCGCTTCCCTTCCTCATCCTCCCTTCCTCTCTCCACTGCCCTCCAGCTGCCACTGCAGCACCATGTGGAATGAACGGAAGTGTGCTAAGCAGGTGTTTATATAGCCCTAAGAGTGTTATCACAACTATCCTGCTACAAAACATTGATATCTCAAATCCTGTAAGCTACCCGATTTGTTAGCGGTTTGTTTATCCCATGAGCTTCCTTCTCACTCACTTCATTTTGCGGACGGACACACATACATACACACACACACACACACACACACATACAGATACACAAACCGACACACAAAGTTAGCGCTTTATATAATAGAAGGATTGTATTTTATAGAAGTTAAAGTCTGTCTGAACCATACTCTATCTCAGCCTACGTTGCATAACGCCAGGGTAGCAAATTCCAGCGGGAAGCCAAGCATTAAAACCATACGCACAGCCATCCAAGCATTGAAACACTGCAGTACCGATGAAATTTGCACAAAGTTTTCTAATTTGCAGACACCACAGAGATAGAGCAGCGACTAGAGGCGCCACATGTAACTCGTGTAGTCCACAAGATCGAACTCCCACAAAATAACCACGACCATTATCTCCAAGACGGCTGAACAGTCACGAAGCTACAGAGACTATACATGAGTTGACAACGAGCCATCAAATCTCAAAAATAAACCAACCACACTCAGCTAGACACGCGACCATAAAAAGGACCACAGAAGTATGGCTAACCACAAGGGGGCCGCACCTTGACGCTCCTTTACTCGTTTACGATATGTATTGTTCTCTTTTCGTCTTTTTATATCCACGATATGTACTCATACACATGTTCAAGATTTGTTAGGAGGTCCAGAGAGAGGAAATGGAGAAAAAGAGAGCTGTTTCTTAGAATCCTTCCCGCATATTTTGCTGCAGCACTCGTACAACGAATTCAAAGGGCAAGTACACTGTTCCTGGAAGTCTATAGAGGAAGTTGCACGAGTAAATCACATGCGCATGAATGCATCTCACGATATTGCAGCAATGAATAGATTTTACAAGATCTCATGTCTGAGGGAAATTTTACACGATTCAGCACATCCATTAGACTGCTGGATACGGTAATCATGAAGATACAAATAAAAACGTGCACCGGGAAAATGAAGTAGTCGAAGTTGTAGCAGAGCGGCGTTTCACGTGAAAAACAGAAAATGAGAAGACGTATGACTATTAAAGATAATAATCAGTAATTGTGTGAAAATGGGTTGATACGTTCAACGGAGCAGTGCAACTCCTAGTTTTGCCCAATATCGCAATTGAAATATGATCATTTGCTGAGCTCACCGAAGATATCTCGCAAATTCTAAACAACTAAAACCCAGCTAGAAAAATTCACTCATACCTCTCAAAGAAGAACGCGTCAAACACCAAGGTCCGGGACATTAGGACAAACGTCTATATGGTGGGTTCCTAGAGGATACCTAGACGTTTCCATAGATTTTAGAAAGGATCTTAGGCCAGATGACCCGAGGCATGCCCCAAATGCAACAAGTAAAGCTCTGCGAAAACAAATGTTTGGTCGCATGTCTAGCACCGCGAAACATGGCTGCCTTTCTGAAATGGCTACAGGCCTATTATATTGATGCACAGGGTTCATTCTCCTCAAACTGACCATAGTGAGGAGTTTTTACGGACATCGATATAATTCGTTGCTAGGAAACCATGTACATCCTTCTTACAACTTCTACGAAAGAGGAGACGTTCACGATGCGGTAATGGAACCCACTATAAATTACACCATTAAAGGCGGAGTTTGCGATTAGAAGGCAGCCTGTTAGAATCAATGTAGGTGATGGTGCCCGGATGAACAAAAAACATGATGACGTTCCAGATCCCGAAATAGGACCCTTCCTTCCCGTTGACTTCCACATTTATGCGACTCTCATCTCCGATGCGCTATTCATCGCTAACGCTCTCTCTGCTAAAGGCTAGAGACTTGATCGAGTACTTGCCCAGTCGGTGGCCTACCGCGCCAAAATCGCCGCAGGGAGGGCCATGCTAGAGCGCCGCGGGTACATCCTTCGCTGCGCACTGCGCGTCAATCCACACTCTTACAGGGTCCGCCAGTCCTTTTCACTGAATAAGTTCCCTTCTTCGACCTGTAAGGGTCTAGGCTGAGTTCAAAAGGTCAAAGGGAAAAAGGCATGAATCACGTTACAGTACGCCACTAATGTTGAAGCTTTCAGATTGCGGAGATAAGCACCGACCGAGAGAGGGTGGAGTCGAATGGGCACTCAGTACGGTCTCAGGAGCCTCACCAGCCTCGGGTCCAGCCGCCGAGCCTGTCGCCCGTCGCCTGCTATCTTCATCCACATTGCTCCAGTAAGACTGTATTCTGGTATTCTGTCCAGTATACAATAAACTTGACTCCTTTATTGTGTACTGTGTTTGCTAGAGTAGAGCTGTAGAGAAGCGGGAGCTATAACTGACCTTGCTCTCGTGAACTCATTACCACCTAACCTAAACTTTGAAACCTGAAGCTCTACGGAAACACACATTGTAAATATCTAACACCATATGAGCAATGGAAACATGCCAAGGTAAATATGACAAGAGACCTCGGAACCCACAACAGGTACCACCACAAGAAAGTTCCGGTGTCACGCTTCAACAAGCGCAGCACCCACCAAGT
The DNA here is from genome assembly GCA_036418205.1 of Ostertagia ostertagi. Lineage (NCBI taxonomy): Eukaryota > Metazoa > Nematoda > Chromadorea > Rhabditida > Trichostrongylidae > Ostertagia > Ostertagia ostertagi. The sequence continues at coordinate 19,584 of MU892765.1, forward strand.
GCGGCTAGTACATTAACCTTTTCTCACGTCGAGGCAAGTACATTTCGAAGAAAATTTCTTGCTTCTTTTTTCAGTTACGAGTGGGTGGTGCCTAAGGAGCTGAGTAAGTGCAGGTTCTGATGATACACCTAATTTCGTAATTCTGAGGGTAGCAGAACGTTCGAAAAATTATCTGAAACGTGTTCGGATCAAGAATAGGGTTGATTAATGAGCGATCATGCCAGCGCTTCTCTTCACATGCTGCTCATTCTCGCTAATTCAGAGCGCAGGCGAAGCACTAGTATGTGGCGCCGTTACCACCCACATTGTCAGCAGATCAATTCTAGCCATATCACCACGCCTTCTAAATCTCCCGATTCGGCTCATAATATTAGATTTCTCTCAGAAAATGAGTTGAACACCGAGTGGCACCCGCGAATTACAGTTCAAGCGAAATACGCACCCAAGTGCCATTACGACTTCAAGTGGAATTCCAATATCTGGCGTATTCCGAAAAAAGGTTGATCTTTGGGGGTATGCCATTCTTTAATCTCTACAACCCGCTTACTCGTCCGTGAAATAATCGATGACAACTGCTCACCAAACCTTTCATAACCAATAAGCAATCCTCTAAAAGCACGTGAAGCGCTAGAGCGCATAATTATCGACGATGGCAAGGCACGAAAAATATTTACCGCAAAAAATTTGGATCATTCGCATCTTCGGGCTCGTCATATACCTCCATGCGGCTTTGATTTACGCAGGCTTTCGCCATTGATCTGGAATCATGAAAGAATTCATGTGAAATTTCTACTGCCAATTCCTTGCATTCATAGCAGTGAGAAAAAGAAAGATGATGAAAAGGGAAGTAAATGAGAAATCGACCTGAACTTTTCCTTGTCTTCGCGCCATGTTATTGCTGCGCTCGGATTTGCACATGAATCTGGTTCGAAGTCGAATGAGAAAAACAACCGCTGTAAAAATAATTTGACTACAGCATGGCTGCCGAAACTTGCAAAACTTTTTTGCCAGAAAAAATTGAGTATGAAGTAAGTCAGTTTGGATATAGTACAAAGTGCGTTTATTTTGATTTCCCAATAAATGTTGCTATTGAATGACAAGAATTTCCAAACTGGCCTACTTTTACCTCACCAGGTTTCCATTCGGACTTAACCTCTAAAGCTATGTGGTCGTCTTTAGCCCTGGCCTCCTTCCTGCAAATTTTTGTCTCAATTAAAGGAATCTTCCGCGGACTATGGACCAGTGGGCGGGACCAGAAGTTTTCGTGAAGAAATGCATGGTAGGTAGGACCCCGTGCAGCAGAGTCAACCCTGCGTTGCGCAGTTCGCAACGGCACGTTGAGAGATCCTCAACGCACGCTGTATGGGCGGAGACGCAGACGGCTCGAGCATGCGAGTGTGAATGTTCGCGCGAGAGAACGTGTCTAATCGGGCGAAACTGCGCAACGTGGCCGTTGAGAACTGCGCAACGCAGGGTTGACTCTGCCCACGTGTCGAACGCACGAACGTGAACAGGATTCACTTCAAACCTTCCCATGAACGTGGATCCGTACCTACCATGCATTTCGTCGCAAAACCACTTCCGGTCCCGCCCACTGGTCCATGGTCCGTGGAAGATTCCTTTAAGGTAATAGGACGGCATACTGTTAAATCTTTGCATTGGCTCTAACATTACATTACAAAGTTACCTCTTACTTGATCCTATGATAAGGTTTTTCAAATTTGGGAAAAAAGGCTGAGAAAGGAATTCGTAAGCAACACCCATGAATAGCTAGCAATCTGGTTTTGCTCTGGTTAGCTTTAAAACTGCTGTCAGTTCTTCTAATAGAGGCATATCGAGGCATGATTGCAAACTGCACAGAAACCACATACTTGAACGACTAGCAAGACATTCTGAATATGATGCTTGTCCTTTTTCCAACAGCCATCAGGGAAGTAGCGACTGAGATCGGGCCGTTGATGAAATGGATCAATGTTTGGATGGAAAATGAATAGATCGAATTTCACCACCTGAAGTGCATTGTTACAAAACGAAATATTTTCACAACAAAAAGGCTCAGTATGAGAGGAAAGTAGCTTCAGTGAGCTTACTCCATAACACAAATGGATAAATGGAATAATTCTGGAAAATAAACTCTATTGAACACTTGTTAGAAGCAAACTCCTGCATGCAGCCGTGTCGGTCATAACATCTAAGAGTCCTCTGGGATTTCTTCTATGGTCTTCAGCATGGTAGTATCCAAAAGAACGCAATACAGCCTGCGCGCTCCAAATATGTGAGTCATGTGCAAATTAAAAGAAGGTTTTCATTATCAACTGCTATAGTGTACAATGAGTGTACAGTTGCGAGCACCTATGTCAAAAGAGAAAAATAAAAAACGTAAGAAGGAAAGATGTGAAAGAAAAGCGAATTAAGAGACGCGAGGGATGTAAACAGAGCTGCGACTCCCCATCAGGTCTCACGACATATGTCAACCGTGAGCCTTGGAGGTTCAGCGTTTTGTAGTGATGTCTGGGAGCTCTCACAAGTGCACACTATCACAGCATCTCCTCTTTCTTTATCTTCTTCAAAAGGCTTAGTCCCAATAAGACACAAAGTGTGTGCTTTTCCAGCTACGCTCTCACCCTTTGGTTGACAGAAGCCTTTGTAACCCTCCCCATCACAGTGGGAAATCAGAAAAGAGGATGGCAACATGCATCGAATACTGGAGCAGACACAAGTGCCGAACAGTCAAGGCATGCGGTAACATGAACCCTCAAATTTGAATTATTTTTGTTGATGTGGCTAAGAGTATACCGCAAGGACCAGGAGATCCGATGAAAGAAATAGGATCCTTAAGATCAAGAGCAATATTACAAAGCGACTTACCGGTAGAGAGGTTGTGTTAGGAAAATCACGCGGTATTCTCACGTTAAATCGGAAAATACCACCACCAAATACGCCCCGTCGAACAAATAGAAGGCCGAACCATCCTGGAACAGTCAACGTTTCTGGATAATAAGAATTTGCGGGCTCCAATGTGGAGGAAGCACTCACTGAACTGATCTTCTGCGCTCGGTACAACATACATGCCATCTATCGGCTGTCGACAAACTCTTGCACTGTAAAACTACATTCAAACTTTTCGCAATCAATCCAAAATTGCATTAAATTACTTGTGAAATGGAAAGTAGTAGAAGAAAATCACTCACAATTCGCTAGAAAGAGCATGTCTGACCATGTAAAAAGGAACTATCTTCAGCGGCTCGGCTGCTCTCGCTTCAACTGCGAACTCGTATGTATTGTTCATATCATTTTCTGTCGCCAATGACTGCGCTAACCTCATTTTTTGCCCTGAATGATGTTAAATACGTTTTCTGCTTACAATCAGTATACGTTGGCCGGCTTTACAACAGTAATGTTCTATTAACAATGGAGACGCTCACGATGTCAAAGAAGATGGATGAGTGGCCACCAAAATCACAATGCAAATGGAAACAGTTAGGCGCAGACACGTTTCTTGCCGTACTAAACAGAAGTCACAACTGATCATCTGCTGCCTTCCGTTGGGTCTATGCTGGCCATACTTTTCCAATCACGAAAAAAAAAGAGCAGCATCATATCACCGACAGAAAAGCGCGAATACAAACGAAACCGACAGCTGACATAACCATTCGCAAAAGAAGGTAGATGCATTCTATCGACCTACATGTACATTTCTGAACGCCTTCTATTCCAGCGGAAAGGCGAGTCACTCACTAATAGTGAAATATAGGTATGGTCAAATTGATAGGATTCCACTCGTCATTCGTCTTTGATTGGCTGCACGCAAAAACCAGCCAATCATGGGCGAGCTGGTGTGTCGGGCGGCAGGGGTGTGGTTCGCTGAGACAGAAACGACTTTTCCGTTTTCGCAGCAAGGAAACCCAAGATTTATCACTGATCAGGCGTGGACCTGGGGTTCTCGCAACGGAAGATATCGAAAGCGGAAAAGTCGCTTTCTGTCCTAGTGCCACAATCATCCCTGATCGTGAATGACGCAGTTTCTGTAGCCAAAAAAAAAACAGGTCTTCCGATGCGGAAAAAAGTGAAAACAGTCCGTCTAAGCGTCCCTCACCCACCCACCCGGCTTGCAGCATCGTGTAGCAGAGGGATACTGAAATATAAATCTCAGCACTTATCGCAGAAGTACAAGACCGCAATGCGCAACTATGCTACAGCTTCAGATACATATCCTTACTGAAATAATGATTCATGACAGATAACCATGATTCAGTTTCGCTCGTTTCGTATAGCGAGCTCTTATCTCGTTAGACTTGCAATTATCATCTCTTTTTGATGGAAGTCTGTGTCAGAGTCACCGTCCGCAGTTTTGTGTTTTCGCGATTTGCGCTATTTCAACGCGACGGTAATGGAAATCACACATCTCACTATCACCGCAACGCAAGTGCCTAATCAATATACAATGTGTTCTCATCAGGTGAATTATCGCTTAGTATGTTCCGCAGAAGCTACGTCGGGAATTTTTGTCGATCTCTCGCCGCGGAATTACATCGCCATTGTCCCCATCATATTCGTGTCGTCTCGGCTCTGCGCGTGGGTGAGTCACATCTTTCGGGCAACTACTTTCTGCATGTAGAGCAGACTATGTTCAAGGAATCCCCGATCAATACTACTGTTCTCCAATCCTGCCGCCACTTCTGCTTGATAGTGATGGCTGAATGACGACTGCTCATGATTCCACTTGTTTCATATTCAGTGTTTCAAATGTTCAAATGGGCACTTGCAATTTTTGCGATCCGTCGCAGGTTTCGCGCAAATCGCGAAAATCGTTCAAATCGCAGAAATCGCGAAAATCAGCGGAACCTGCGACGGATCGCGGACTCTGACACCAGCAGAACTCATGGATGGAGGATCCACGGAAGAATTTCCTATTCTTCGTGTAAAATTGACCAGCACCAATAGCACAGTTAACGTTCAGGGAACAGTAGAAATAGAAAATCGACACTGCCGATGCTCAACATTACAGCCTTGAGTGAAAATCAAAGGGAGCACAGTAAAAATATTCATTGATCACGTGATGCAAAGATTCACTTGCACTACAATCAGCTCTGTGTAGAGAATAATTTACAGAAAAATCTTTATCTATGAACAATCTACAACTACATCAATCTACTTCGATTCCTTCAAGTAGGTATACGGTGGGAGCAATTTTCCGTAAGCGAGGGTGAAAAGGTTGTAGATGCCGATGATTAGGCACATGAAACCTGAAATAGTAAAGTCAAGAAAAGAAGATATTCTACAAAACACTCCATCGCTGAAACACTCACCAAACAACTTCACCATTTTGGTTAGAGCTCGATCAAACGGACCTGCCTCTTCAGACTTCTTTCCATCAAGAAGGGCTTTCTACAAGGAGGAGTTTCAAATGCAAAGAATAAGATGGGAATATGCGAATAACTTACCGAATAGACTTCAACCCTCTTTCTCAACTGAGGATCGTACAAACCATACTTGCCCATCACGAGTTTGCCCACTCTTGTTCCCTCAGGGAGACGAGGAAGAATTTTACCAGCAGCCTGAATGTGGAATGATTTTTGTCATATATCCTCTAGGTGGGATAGAATTCCCCCTAACAAAATCTGAAACATGACATGTTTACCGAAATAAAAGGAAGAAACATCGAACAAGAAACAAATAATAAAATTAAATTAAAACGCTCACTCCGAGCTGCCATTCTCCAGGATTGAGGGGGTCGAACTCCTCAAGGGTTGGAGGCGTCTGGAAAATGAGTGCAAAAATTAACTTTGATGGAACCCGTGAATGTGTTCACTCGTCAAGATACTTCATTTACAGCTACGACAGACTTCAGATTTGAAGTTCGTGAAATGAGATACCACGATTTCAAGATAGAATTACATCTACGGAACAAAAAACAGGCTGCTACAGCCACCTGTTCAGGCCAGTTTCCGTTTACGTAAACAACTCTCTAGTTGTTGTGCCAGCAAATCTTTTCAAGAACGCCCACAAACAAAGAATAGCGAAATGATATTAAAACTACAGCTGGTCAACTATAATAAAGCGACCATTTCATCATAAGCGTTATTCGCAATGTACAATTAACCAGTCACAATGAGTTTAGGCAAGCTACACTGCCGATTTTCTTAGAACGCGATTATCAACCCGACTTCAAAAGTAGCAGAAACACACCTTGCCCGCATGGGTGGGAATCTGACTATATGTCGTAGCACATCGAATAGAATGAAGTCGGACTGTACCGAGTGTGCGAAGAGCAAGCATGGTCACTGTAATGTAATTTCAACATTCGAAAAAAAAACTGTAATAACATTGAAAGGGAAAGGAAGAAAACAGCAAGGAAAGCAAGAAAAGTAATGGGAATCGTCCAGAAATAATGTAGTGCATTCACAATCACAGCTCGTATATAAAAATGAAAAAAAAGAGTACATTAATGCGCAACATATCTGGAAAATGTTGCACTAATAGACCACCAAGACAAATATAAAACAAAAAACCTCGGCGCAATGTGGCTCTGGGGGTGCCAGCGTGTAGCATTGCGTCAGATCCACGAGAACTTTTACTTTTGGGACTAAGCATTGAAGGAAAAGAGGGAATGAGAGCTGCGTAAACAATTTGTGTTGGGCTTAGTCCTAGTGACCTTCCGACAGACTGCCCCCCCCCCCAGAGGCAGCCAAATGCGGGCCGGAAAGCCGCGCCCCCGCGCGCCCCCCCCGCGCGCCCCCCGGCGCGGCCCCCGCCCGCCCGCCGCAGGCCGCCGCCCGCCCCGCCCGCCGCCCCCCCCCCCGGCCGCCCCCGCCGGCCGCCGCCTCTCCGACAATTCCGCCTGTAAGGCCTACTTCAATGATTCACGAATTTATTTTCGAGTTAAAACGCCACACTTAGGCGTGGGTCGCTAGGACACAGGACACAAGTTTCTGGAGTGAAAGTTTTGCGCTGAGAAATGCGGAAAAGCCGCTTTCTGTCCCCAATACTCAAGTTTATTCATCAAAAATCCTCAAATACCTACGTGTGGGAAGGAGTTATCTGGCTTACTAATCACGAATATGACACCGATTTTCCACGTTGACCTCACCTCGCGCAGTTAGAAAACAATCAGCGTCAAATTAGCGCCAAGTGGAGTTAGCACCAAAATTCCCATGTCATTTTTTCGTAAATCAGTACATCGAATTACACCAATGGGTGAATTTCCACTTTTTAAGAGATTATAGTGCTGAAGGCGTCTAGAGTTGATAGATAGTACAACAGTTTCTTTGAATTGTCAAAAACCCCACAAAGACTGGCGCTCGGAGCGCCATCGCTCGGTACGATTGATTGCCGGAGAAGCACTATGAACCTGCCTTAAAACAACTACTAACAAACTCGTTGATTCAAAACGAGAAATCCAGAAAAAGATCCTTGTGCAATTCAGTGCCCTGATCAGGAATGCCATTCGTTTTTTTTTTGGGTTAAAGTTCACGCCGCCTTGACGCGATTTGGAACCAGCGCCAGAAGCGCCACAAATCATAAAGATTTTGAATAACAAAAAAGTCTTAAACCAGACTTTCCCTTGATCTTCATTATCAAAACCGCGTATACGGTAACCGCCTTGATCTACCTTCGATGCTTGCCGCCAAAAAAAGACGCGTTCAACCGAAATCGAGGGATTGGCAAAAGCGGAATACCGCGGACACTTCAGAGACAGCAGACGACCAGATGATTATTGGCTCACTATAATAAGAGCTGTAGTACTGTGCGGGTGTGGGTACTTAGGACAGAAAGCGACATTTCCGCGCTTCGCAATGGGCGACATCGCGCGATGTTACGTATTTATCCCACCCTGCGCCCGTGCGATTGCGTACAGCAGGCGATTACAGTACTCTCACGGCTAGTTCCGCTATCGTTGGCACCCTGTTTTCGATTGAATAACTACGGGTAGACTAGGCGTGGTGTACTGTAGATCACGCTTGCGTACGCAATTGGCACCGGCTGTGGGTGGCGCTACGCAACGCGACATCGCGCGGCAGGCTAGTGCTCCCGCAGCGAAAACAGCTACGGTATGAAGAGCGCGCGATTGGAGCAGCTTTTTTCGCATGCGTGAATTTGTAAGTTTCTGATTTATTGCTTGCCCACGCTCACACTCATTGTATTGAGACATGCGGTGAATCACCAATTCTCTCTCATCAATGGAAATGTTTTGTGAATTACACGATTCCGAGCGATGCCGTTAAAGTGGTATTCTAGAATTCTAGAACACTTCAAATTATTGGTGAACGAGGTAATTACACACTCATCGGCCTAGGTAATACTCTATATATCATAGCAAACTCAAATCCTTTGTCGTGAGTCTCATCGAACGTCCATCAACCACTCCTCTTCCAGGGTCTACCATCCATCCTCTGCAAAATTAACCTACCTCTTTCTTCACTGCTATTTAGTGGTCCTCTTCTGGTGGCCATTTCCTCGTTCACTATCAAGTCCATGGTTAGTAAGCTTCAATTCCTTGTCGCAACTTAGAACCAGAGCAAATAACGCGCTCCATTCACGCGCCCCTCGTACCGTAGCTGTTTTCGCTGTGAGGAGCGCTGGCCTGCCGCGCGATGTCGCATTGCGAAGCGCGAAAATGTCGCTTTCTGTCCTAAGAGCCCACACCCATACTGTGCCGACTCGCGAGTCGCCGCGACACGTGCGATCGGACCGGACGATCGATGCGTATCTAATAACCGCCCGGTGGTTGCGATCGGACGACCGACTATGAAGGCGCCCTTTGAGCATCAAAGCCGTTTCCGGCACTATACAATACGACAATCTCAGACGCCAGAGGTGCCAGCGTTTAAAATAGGCGTCATACTCTCAGGGGCGGTATTCAATCCTTCCCCCAGGGGGATATATCCCCCTACTCTGATTCAATCCTCTGGGGGGACAAAAAAGGGTTGCGTCATAGGACCTAGCATACCTCTGTGTTTCTACCTGCCAGACAGTTAGAGCAGCGCGACCCCTCAGGGAAAGAGTGCTTCATCAGTGGAGGGTAGTAGCGCTGCTCTAACTGTCTGGCAGGTAGAAACACAGAGGTATGCTAGGTCCTATGACGCAACCCTTTTTTGTCCCCCCAGAGGATTGAATCAGAGGAGGGGGATATATCCCCCTGGGGGAAGGATTGAATACCGCCCCTGACCTTAACACAGAGGTTTGAGTGAATTTGGTGAAAAAAGGTGCGGCGCCAAACTTGGTGGACGGGCGCCAACAGTTTCAACGGCAAAAACGTCAACGGGTCAAGGTCGTGTAACATTAAGAAGGCGGGCAATGAAAAATGACCAACCCCGCTACAGTTAAAGGAATCTTCCACGAAAAAAGCTCCGCCTCCATTACCACAGAAAAACGATACCTTAGGCCCCTAGCCTCATGAGCATAGCAAAAAGAACGGAACATAAGCGTTAGTTTCGATAATACTAATCCTACACACAAGACAAAATGATCACTCTTTCCGTGGAAGATTCCTTTAAGGTATCGTTTTCTGTGGTAATGAGGGCGGAGCTTTTTCCGTGGAAGATTCCTTTAAAAAGTTTGCTAACTTTCTTTGACTTTCTTGGGGCTTTAGTACTGCGAAAATGCCAAAGAATTCGATCTCGCTGGTGTTCCAAAGTAAGCGCATGATATTCCAATAGTTCTAAGAGCCACCAACACTTGCAAAAACATGATGAAAGACCATTGAGTGACATGAGTGTTGGCAACAGGCTCACTAATCGAGCCACCTTGTAGCAAAATGAAACTAATTTCTCAAAAAGCAAGACTTCAACAGAAATATGAACAAGCTTCAAGGGCAAACCACGAAGAAAACGCACTCGCCAAGTACTGAAGGACAGGCAATGCGAAGAATCGTCGCGGGACCATGCAAAACAGCTGCTTTCTCACTGGAGCACATTATTTTGTCAGGGCTTGCATTCAATTTTATTTATGTGCAAGAAGCTCATACAAAAGTTAGTTACTGTGTGATTATGGCTTTTCGTTCTTCATTCGAAGGGGCCGCAGTCATGCATTCTGACCGTTCTGCATTCGTTTTTGAAATGGAAAGAAGGTCCTGTGTTTTCTCTTGTTTTATGTGGAGAAATAAGTATCGACCATGCGACTTTGCGATTTACGATCACAACATGGCATGTTCGAGAAATTATCTACTCCATCCACGAACCATCGCAAGACCACAAATCATAGGGCCTTTGGGTTTCAAGGCGTAAAAACATTTTTTTCCTGAATTAACGGGAGGGTTAATTTCGAGAGAGGATGAAGGAAGAGTACTCGGACTTTTGTGAATAGACGAGTGGGCGTAAAGTACGTCTGAAGCAAGCTTGTAAAGTGGCAACATAAACGCAGCCGCGTTCATAGTTCGCGACTCGGAAGATTAGGATAGTAGGCGTCAGGATATTAGGATAGTAGTAGAGTAGGAGATTGCGCTGACAAGATTAGATATGTATTGATCTATTCGCTTGAAGTCGCCCAATCTACTACTCTCCAGCGATTTCAATCGATACGTATCCAATCTTGTCAGCGCAATCTCCTACTCTACTACTATCCTAATATCCTGTCGCCTACTATCCTAATCTCCCGAGTCGCGAACTATGAACGCGGCCCTAAGAATGGTCATGATAAGTCTTCTTATACGGACAATACTGCTTTCAAGTTGCCTGTGGTGCAAAAGTGTTAGCCTATGCGGACTGAAAAGATTTTCTCATTGCTTTCAGACTTTCGCAAGTCAACTTATGGAGATCAACTATGGAGATAGAGTCACCTGCCTCTCCAGGTGCAGACTCTCCAGCGAGTCCAACACCATGCACCAACGCCGAGACCCCAGTTGTGATTGATGTAACGGATGAGGTTAGTTGATTTAGAGCATATTGCCACAGGCGTGTTTTGCCTATTTTCATAAGTCTATCCTATCCGCGACTGGGAGCATGATCGATCTTTTGTCCAAAGGGGGCATTTGCTTCCAAAGAGAGAAACATGCCAGAAAGTGTACACAATTTCTGTAAAAGTTGCCAAGCAGCGAACAAAGCACAACATGTAAAGTACCGTTATATCTTTTAATTCATCAGAAAACTGCAGCTAACAAGACAAAACGTCAAAAGGCCCAGGGTAGGCCCCTGCCGACCGAGTGTACCGATAGTGGGCGGAGCCAACGCTTGTCGCTTGCACTTTTGCAGCGATCGCCCACAATCTCCGAGTCTGACGGACGTGAGTTTTGCTGAAATTCGAAAACAGCAACGCGTCCGGCCGAAAATATGGAACTGAAAGAAAAAAGTGGCTATCTCATCGACACATTCTTCGAAAATTTAAAAGAATCATGCAGAAAGTTATTTCTGGCTTCGTATTTCTTCGTAAACGATTTGGGAACCGTGGATCAAACAGCATAACGGCCTAAGGGAATTGTTCATTTGAATCTGTGATTCAGGACCGTGACTCCAAAAGTTTCCTGAACAATCAGGCGCCCGTTAAAATTGGGAGACAAGGCAGAATTGTTCAAGTTGGGGAGATGCACATGGCAAAAGGACGTACAATCGTGGAACACAGTCGGTAACTCGAGGCTCATAGAGGGTGTTGAACATGGATTGAAGAATATGTTTATTGGAATTGTAAGCAATCGAGACGGTCTAACACTTGTCGGAGTTGTGCGTCGTTACGTTTTTCTTGGCGCTACAATTCTCCTAGTGCGAATATGGAAACTTGAAACACGAAACCGTCAATCACTCACGTGGACCCCTTGCTGCCTCACATACTTTGCGAATCGGATCAGCATGAGCTTACCTCGAAAGACCAGTCAAAAGGAAGAAT
>MU892769.1:0-21216 GCA_036418205.1 Ostertagia ostertagi
CATTTAATCGTTGACTTTGCACACTTCCCGATCTCATTCCACCTCAACGCCATTTCATTAGCGACTCATTTCCTAGTGCAATTTCCGAAACGCTTGCAGCTCAGCTGAGTTTGCAGATGTCCCAAAGTTCTCATTCATCAACTGTTTTTTTCTGAAGGTGTCCCAAAGTTTTTATTCAGCAATCACTTTTTGTGGATGTTCGTGAGAAGTGTGGAAGTTTTTTTTAGTTCAATGAATAGAATTAGGTTGCGCCTAAGGGCTTTATAATCCATCGCATGTTTTCAAGTGTTTTTGTTTTTAGCGAAAACAAATAATCTCGAAACATTCCGAAAAGCTATAGGAATATTTGAGAGTGGGATTGTCCATTAGCGCTGTAATATCTCCTCAGACATCGTGTTTTCTGTCGGGGGATATGATTCATTTTAATATCGCCAACAGACAAACATCTGGTGGCATTTTTCGTGGCTCTTCCGATCCTAATCCCGTTTCCTAGCTTGCCCAAGGTGACATCTCACTAAGATATTCAGTCCTATTTTCGTTTCCTAGGCTGCCCACCCAAAGTAACACCTCACTGAGAAATCCAAAGTTTTGATATAAAAATTATGAACGCAAACGTTGCCCAACGTGTGTATTGATTGGTTAATGCCCTGTGTTGAACGCGCACAATTTGTAGTTTGCGCGAAACCTGGGCGCACTCCCCTCTATAATTCTCGCAAGATTCTTGCAATCGTAGAAACTCTTGATTTCATTATTCGAGCTCTTCTGTTTCGGGGGCTCCAGGCGATCCCTCCCTTTTTCATTTCTCTCTGCTTCGTTGACTGTGTAGTTTTTTTTGTCACGAATGCTAAGGTAGTCGATGAAAAGTTCTTCTAGGAGATGGATGCACGTCAATTGTCGGCCTTGGATCAACACGTCGCTCCGGGACTACGGTTATGGATGCTGTTCGCTCTCGTATTTGGTGTATTGCTCATAATGGGTAGGTGAAGAATTTGTTGCGTGGAAAGGCCCTTCAAACTATAGATTGCGTCTAGCAAATCTTGCTTCAGTATGTGTTGGCTTATTTAACAATTTCAGTGGTCCTGGTGTGCTGCTTCATGCGAATTAGGATTCCACGAACAAAGAGACAGATTGATTTGATTGCGGCGAAGCGGAAAATGAGAAACAAGAGTGCGAAGGCTGTCTGTACGTGTTTTAAATTTTTGTGAACCTTTGATCTTCAAACTCCAACACTTTGGAAATACGCACGTTCCGTCGATTGCGGGCATGAAGCGTCTGCTGTGTCGTTTGATGCATGTTTAAAATAGTTGATCAAAACATGTGTCTAATTCTGTATAGCGAAGACTAGCACCGTTCAAGCAATACTGCCATCAACAACCTTCATCGTGTACCTGACTAGTTGTTGTTAACAATCCTGCATCGTTCCCCCATCAGCCACACGATGCAGAAAATCTGCTAGACCATATCTTTTGAAATCAACTGCTTCAACAAGCCAGGCAGTACAATTATTTTGCTAACTGAAGGAGGTTGGAAATATGACGCGACCGGCCCATTCAGGAAACGTTACCACAGGCTTCCTGTCAACCACTGTCCAAACAAAAAAGGGTGAGAGCGCTAGCTTCAAAAGCACACACCTGCGACTTTTGCGAACTAAGCTTTTTGCAAAAAGATAAAAGGGAAGAGGAACTGTTGTCTGTGATAGTCGTGGCACACTGGGGGAGCTCTCAGACTTATCATCCGAGCAAACGCTGAACGGCCAAGCTCGGTGACAAATAATCCTGTAGACCGTCCGAACAGGGGAAAGTTGTCCCTGCAACAAAAAACAACTCACCTTTAGCAAACGCCGTTTATCAGGTCGATTATCATTCGTTGTTACTTTCTGAAAAATTTCTACGACCCCCTCCCCCAAACCCCGCCCACTTTTTTACCTCCAAAAATGCCGTCGAGCGGGGGAGGGGGGTATAGTCACTCTGAAACGGTAATGAATATCTCCGAAAATTTCCTTCTACTTCCCCCATCATTCAACCCATTTTTTTACCTATACTCCCACTACTTCCTTTTCTAGGGGGGTATATACGCCCGCTGAAACGGCAAATTTTTATCCTGCGCGCCCTCCACTCGCCCAGCCTACTACCCACGAAATCTTAGTTTCACCTCAATCCCACACGTGATTTCGAGCGACTAAAGTGGGTACGACCCCCCTCCTACAAACTCAACCAGGTACGACCCCCCCGTTGTTACTCGTAACAACGTAGGGTTGACCCTGCCGTAATGGTGCCTGATATGTACCCCCCGCCATTTTCTGCCCCACTTGACCGAAAAGATCTGTGTGGTTGACTCGCATGGTCCTTCAGCCGACCTGTTGAACAACTGTTACCGGACGTATTCAAGAATGGCCGCCTGCTTTTGCAAAGGATTTTCACTTGCTTGAATCGTTTATTTATCGAATTTCTTTGTTTTTTATTGGTGCATAGGTCTTTATTTGTGCTGGTGCATATGTGATTGCAGCCGCATTTCGCCGGCATGAGCCAGCAAGAAATGCCTGCAGAACAAGCTAGTTCACCAGCTCGTAACGGCCTCCAGCGCCCTCACTTTTTCAAAGGGGAAAAGAGGGGGGTCTCTTGTTAGAGCTTTTCACGCGCGTGTTCTTTCCTTTCTTGGTTTGCAGTCAACATCCCAACCCCACGATCACATTACCAACCGCTTCTACCAATAGATCGATAATTCGGTTTGTTGCTATTAGCTCTTCATAAGCCTCTACAGCTTTAGAAGCGACTTAACTAACCGTAGCCATAGTGAGCCAATCAATTATAATTCCCACTTAATAGATGAAGAATTCATTTTTTTTTAATTCCTTATATATTTTTGTTGTTAATAAAATACTAGAAAAGCTCATGCTTAACTATCGGCACTGATGACTTGCTGATAATCGCAGCCCCATATGTGGGTTGCATGGTTCCCAGTTATCGCGACCAGCGGTCAACCACAATTCGGATTTCGCTATGGGTGATATGGATGGAGTGGAAGGTAGAGGACCGTAATCAACGGAGCTTAAATAGCGATGTATAATAACAAGGAAATAGCAACGGAAATGATAAAACATTAGAATAAGAGCTCCTACTGCATCTCGCAGCTCATGTCCCGCCTACGGAACGCGTTGCAGACCCTGCTCCAAATGATATATAACAACAAATCTTGTAATCAAATTTGATCTCGCGACCATAAAGTTTTACTATAATTTCACCCTACGTTAGTTCATACACATTAGCGCGTTGACCTCGCCTTTCTTAAAGCTGTTGCAAATGAAATTCAAAAAGATATCCTTAAAGGGTTTCTTTATTCTCCCTACCACCTGGGGACAGCGTATGCTGCAAGAGAGATGGTGGAGACGATAACTGTAGCATGCTTGATGTGGCATTTCGTCGTCATCGTTCGATTTCATTTCGAAATGCATTTCATATAGAGCTGCCGTATGCTCTCATTTTATTCGTGTCGCATCGTATCGTATTTTTCTTGGAATCGAAAAGTGAAATAAGATTCTTTTCTTCATCCCACTTTCATATTTATTCCATCGCATGGGTATTATGACCTCTGCATTTAAGAAGTGACTTGTCGTAAACTCACTACCCATGCCTTTCTAAAGACTAACTTGTTTTGCGTCTATCTCCCTCTATTACAGGGCTTTTTATTTGGGGAGACCGCGTTATCTTGAATTATTGCTGCACAAAATATTAAGATCAGCCCTCCTCACATTCGCTGAACTCTAGATAGCGATTTCTTTTCAGCTGATGAACGCTCTCAAGCGATTGTGATGAACTCCATGCGGCCGAAGTCCAGTACGTCTTCAAAGCCATCCACATCTAAGTCAGCAGCCACACCTTCTGACGAACATCCGCTCGTTCATAAAGGATCGAAACAGCACACTGAGGTTTGAATGGTCCTCTAACTTCACATAAGCCTTCTGAGTTTTTCAGTCATTCAGTGCTCACGCTAGGGAATTCCTTGACTGTAGGTCGGTGCCTAATTATAGAATGAGTTCACCAAGTGTTATCAGACTTCTTATGTATAGTTTTTTTTCTTAGTATAACTAGTTAATCACCCTTTTTTCGTTTCGTTTCAATTCCTCTCAGAGTTTTTATAATTGTTATTTTTTCATGTTACTGTATTATTAGCTAGTCTGCTTGTCCTTTTCTTCAAACGCTTATTGCAATGACGTGTAGCTTTCAAATCATTTATTGGTGCTTTAAGTTTTTCGAATAAGATCTCTTCTGCTAGCAGCAATCTTGTCATCTTGTTTATATGATAAATAGTTTCTCAAAATGTTTTATGTACCAGAAGTTGATAAGGTATGTAATCCCTATTGGTGTACCTGAAGTCCGTTTTGATTATTCTCGAAAGAAGCTTAGATTATATTTAAGAACAATATTGATCTGTGAACTACATATCTGAGCATGAACATGATTATTGAGAAAGGATTATGATCGGAGATGGACGAACGTAGTCGTTTCTTGGCGGATGCGGCAGCTCAACGAAGAGAACGTGAACTTGGACGAGTGCAGGCGGAAGTAGCCGTGAAATTACAGGCGCTAGCAAGGGGCTATTTGTCAAGACAACGATTTGTGAATGACATCCGGTTGGTCCTTTCATCTGACAACAAATGAGGTGGTAGGAATCGCAACCCATGATTTTAATACTGCTGTAGCCAAATTTAAATTTCATTTAATCTTGATTTTCTAGCCATGTTTAGGCTATTTTATTAACCCTTTGATGGCAATGGCACCCAATGGTGGGTGCCACCTTGAAATTTCCTTCTTTGCGCATTTAAAACATTTGTAACACCCCAATAATTATAAGCAAGTTCCATAATATCTATGGCTAGCACGGCTTACAGAAATGTTTACTAAGAGCTAATTTATATAGAATTTTAGAATGTGCCATTTAGCTCGCCAGCATATTAATTGGGGTTTTGCATTATTAGGCCGAAGATTAATTACTAATCAGGACTTCTTCGTCTTCTCATAGCCCTCAGATATGGGAAGGGGTTTGAAGTGTATCGAAAATTCTCTTGGACACTTAAACTTTGGAGGTTTTCCCTTCCCTTTCAACCCGAGTTCCCCTTCCAAATTTGGAATTCTCTTGAAAAATATACAGTATGAAAGCCTAGAACTGCAGTTATATCTGGTATACTGTTAAAGTCAAAATTCTATAGAAAACTGCTTTGAGGGACAATTTTGCCCAATTGTGAGCGAGAGTTGGGCGCGCCAAAAAGAGGCGTGGTCCCACGAGCAAGCTACGTGCAAATCCGCATTGTCGTCAAAGGGTTAATTCTAACAGGAGTGATGTTCCGCGATTAATTTCATGATGGTGTTTAAGGGGGAAGGGTCCATTCGCGAACATGAGTTATTAAAGGGTCATGCTTTCGTATAGTGAAGTCACGCACCCGTGGTTCACTCCAGGAAAGTTGGAACAAAGACCATGCGGGGGTGAGGTTCATGTTTTTGTAATACTTCCGCTTAATGTAGCTTTTGGTAGTAAAGAATCAGCTCTGACCCTTTCCATTTAAGCTCAACTGGTCGAGAGCTGGCATATCGCATTCACCTGACATTGAAAACGAAAAATGCTGCTTGCAAATGTAAGAAGTGCCTGCAAATCGGGCCTGACTTCTTATGGCGATTGAACGGACTTCCCTGACGATAAGAGAGCCAGGCATTGCAGTCTTTTCACAATTCTCACTGTCATTACATTTGAAGGCTAAAATATTGGTCCAAAAACCGTGCACATGATAGTCAGATTAAGTGCCTAAGCAAAGATGGAGTAAATCGAAAGGAGCTTACTGGATGGCATTCAGATATTTGCGCAATTATGTCGTCACATTATATTGTCATTGGACTCGTCAGCAAAAGATACGAACTGGGCTACATTGTTCCTGAACAAGTCTACGATAGCTGCGGCTGCGAAAAGTTATTCTGATATCATCTGACGTCAGTTCGCTCACCTCGCCTCAGTATATTTGGTAGCTACAGTCTTTCCCTTTTTCCTTGTACTGCCGCTTTTGCATGGCTTCTATTCTCGATCCTGATCAAAAAGGAGCCTCCGGGAGTTGCAGCAGTCTCCAGCAAAAATAAATATTGGCTCCTCTCTCGACTGCAGATGGCTAATCTAGTTTATCTGGGTAATTCACATTCCTAAATCCAGACGGGATGTAACCGTTGCGGGCACTGCTGGTCTCGCGCTAGAGGAGCAAGTCTTTGTGAAGTGAAAGGAGCACTAGTTAAGTGGCTCTCCAGCAAAAACCTATCTTCTGCAAATCAGTTTTGAGCAAACCCAACTGGCCCCCCCAAGTCAACATATCTTTTGATTTGTCTGTTTTAAGCAAAAATAAATCGAGGAATTATAGATTCATTTGTCCGTATATCCCTTCATAGACTCTGTTCCTTAAGGGTTGCCCGTGTCGGCTGAGGTTAAACCCATGTCAACTTTACTTCATTTTTTGTGTATGGATCATTAAATGTTCTCCTTGTCGCACGCACCCCAGGTGAGTGGGATCGCCAGTCTTTATTTGTGATCTACCTTAGAGGTCGTATTTTTTTTCATCGCCTTTTCGAAGTGACGTTTGAAAGAGAACGCTAGGTCTCTAGGTTCAGAAAGTGCTCAATGATCCGTGCAGTAAAATGTGTTGCTCTTTAGGCGAACATGCCAACTTCTCACGCCTTGCGGTATATCGTTCATATTCATCAACTTTATTCTTACTCCAAGTTTTAAAGTTGCGAATTTTCCAGAATTCTCTATTTCTTGCCTCGAATGAGCAAAAACCCTTGTTAAGCGCTCAGGCGCTAAATGCTCTCTTCTCGATACTGATGAAGTCTGTCAAAAGCGACGATACATTAGTACCATTGCTTATCATACAATTCTCCACTGTCCGCCATTATTTTTCACTTGAACAAAGGTATGTATCAATTTCTTTACCCCTACTATCTTTTTTTATATTTTTATTCCCAGTCACTTATAGATTCTTTTCTTTTAGTAATTGATGTCATTTCTCACATCTGGTCTCGTCAATCGATCTCACGCATTTGCGAAATTCACCGGACGTAGCGGAAAATATAGAACCACAAAAGACCATCAATTTACTCGGAAATATAATACATCTGGGATATCTAGATGAAGAAGTTAGTCCCACTATTGATCTAATAGTCTCGGAAGGTGTATGATTTTTTAGAGCGGTCAACGCGCATAGCGCATTGGACATGGTTTATTGATGGTTGGCCAAGAAGGTCTGCCGTTTCTATTTCAATTGGATTAGGTATTCCTTTGAAACTTACTTTTTCCATAAAAAAAATTTGCCCGTGCGACCTGGCGAGCAGTCTAAGTCCATCATCACTGCGATCCAATTCTTTGGTCTCCAAGTTGCCAAAATTTATCCTAAGTAAGTCCACTCTATCATAGTTTAATCTGTATTTTTTCCTATCGAGAATGTTTACAGAACAGAAAGGTCTTTGCGTAATGTCCTGCGACAGCTGCAGATGTTATGGAGTTACCGCATAGTCTGCAGACTTTTCGACAAAGCGCTCGAAGGAGTTGATCAAAGTCGACCGAATGGTCACGTGCCAGTGAAAGACCTTGAGCCAACCGTTCAACCTTCAGTTGTTTCTAAAGAGCTTTCCAATATAAACAAAACCAACCATACTTTATCCTTAAATCACCCAGCTTCGTGGCTTTCTCTTCCTAAGGCGTGGCGTGCGCGAGCGTGAGCAACTCGCATGCTCCGCTGTTGCGAGGCGGCCTGCGTCAAGGGCGCGATTGAAGGGGGGGTGAGTTGTGCGGGTGCACTGCCGACCGTGCCGCTCTAGCTGGCCACCACCCTAAAAGGTGAAAAAAGTCATGACCAAGACCACCTGTTTCCTCATGACGGGACCAAAAGGAATACTTGCAGGTGCATTTTCAAAATTGGATAGCATGAAGGTTAGAAAAATGAGCGCAAGACTTGGCAAAACTCCGTGAATTTTTTGTTTTTTCTTTTGTCGTTAGCTTCCATTGTCTCTTCTCTGTTATTACTTTTTTTTTAAATACCACTCCTTTCTAAATTAAGTAATAGCAGTCCTGTATCAGAAATTATTTCAAATCTAATAGACAGAGGAAGTTTGATTGGAAGCGTTGCCTAAGGTGGAATTGCTGTTGTTCTTCAGAACTATGGAAGAAGTTAGGAGGGGGATCTTCATCCGAGCCTCAAGGAGAAATGGAAATAGGAGACTGCCCCTATCTTCGCATCGGTTGTATGTCAACTATATGCACAGCATTGTCAACTATGCAATGAAGAATAATCATGCAGGCTAACGATTGATTCTTATTTCTCTTCGTCGTCACCCGTATTTTTGTTAGTTCTCCGTACTTCAATGTTGGGTAATGCAGTTCATCAATGAATTCCAAGTGTAGAAGGTTACAAAGAATGTCGCTGAAAAATTATTTTTTTTCTGTGGTAACATGTTATATTAGGTTGTCCCATAATTAGTGAATCACTTGGGGTATTTTTGAATTAAATTTTTTTCTTTTCTATTCGAAATTCTTGCTCATCCAAACATACATTCGAGGCCGGTCCCCCCCGCTGTCACCGTAAACAACATATGTGTATGTTCATGGGGAATTTATTCGCTGTCTCTCCTCTGAAATTGTGGGAGCTCCTGAACGAAGAAAGACTGGAAGTCGAGTTCGAGGTCATGTCACTTTGCGCAAGATTTCTTCCTGGGAAAGAGGTGCCCCCCGCGGCGGAGGTGGAAGAACTATTAGCCTGATAGTCTCCAACTTTTTATGATTATTCCCTGGTAGGTCGGGTCGAACGACCTCAGGAAAAAAGCAGACTTTGTCTTGCTTTACTTTCAGTTTCGAACGCATCGTCATAACGCTGTCGACGTTGACCTTCTTCAGTGACCCTAGTATCACTGCGCGGCGCTCCCAGCGCAAGCTCCCTCTCTTGTTTCACGAATATCTCGGAAAGTTCGGACTTAGGAGAGGTTGGGCTTTTGCTGTCAGAACTCCGGAATCGTTCAAGCTACGCTACCGTCCCTTTAATTTAATACACACCACCCAGTCCACAATTCTGGTGAGTATGCTGGGTGATCAATGTAAGCAACTAAGGGAGATCAGAAGGAACATGAGGGTTCAGATCGGGAGTTGGAGCTGATTCGGGCATAAAGCACGGTAGTAACAAATTTTGTATTCTTGAATCTTCGCGACTCCACGGAGTTGTATACGTTCCATCATCTTAAAGTTGGATACGCTCTGGCAAATATACGATTAGTTTGCCCATTTTCGTTCTTAGCGGGGCTGGCTAGGGCGGTGAGATTGCCAGTCGAATGGTACCTGGAGTGTGGGTCATCTTCAAATAATAAATTCAATCCCGGAATAGAGTGAACCATAAGTACACCGTAGGTTGAGCGAGCGTGCCCCTCTCGTCTATCTGCTGGTTGATCCCACATGTTGTTTGGCGTTCGAAAGATCCTAATAAGAGGTGATGAAGAGATGAGCTCAAAAATAGGTTCTGGAAAAATTGATTCGTGTAACAGCCGCGTAAGGCAGCGTATAAATGGGCTGACTAAATACTCGGGTAGGACAATGTGTGCGCCTACTTGGCAAAACATGTTTCACGCCTTTACAATTTTCTTTGGATTTTTCATACCAATAAATGTAAAGTGATTCACTAATTATTGGACAACCTAAATTCAACTTTAATTTAGTGTGACGTTCTTCTTATATGGAACATATGCAAGGCGATCAGTTTCACTACATCATCACGGAAATTGCAGGAGTTTGTCGAGAAGATAGAATTTTACGGCAGCTGTGGTCATATCTTATCCGATGGGGCGGCGAAAGCACGCTCAACATCTCACCGTCAACCGGTCGCTTCACCGCTCAACGCTGCGTTGTCATTGCTAGCTCGTCCTCAGAGCCCACATGTGGTAGCTCCTCTGACATTGTTTGCGGATGCGGCAGCTATTGTGATATCGTGGGTTGCTTGATTTTTTCCAGAGTGGGGTGGAAATTGCTCCTAACACGCCTTCAGCGAACGCTTTGTAATTATGCCCTCGAGTTTGCCTCCGTTAGGGTGAAGTATGAATGTCTCTAATGGAAACAACGGACAAAAATTGGCAACAAATCAACCCTGATTTCGCACCATGCGCTTAATTTTTTGTTCTTCTCCGAAATTACTTCCGCCACTTGTTACTCGCTGAAATTAACAGGATCTTGGACGAGGAAGAGCTATACGAACGTGCAGTCCCTTTCCCTGTAGAGGAACTTGTACATATAGCACGATTTTGTAATTACTTCTGCTTCCGTGCCGTATGGAGCGGATTAGTTGGTGAGGTTTTCTTATGGTAATTATAAAGGTGTAACTTGAATTTTGTGTTCGAGTAATTCCCGTTCAGATGAGCGAACTATCCTAATATCCTTTTTGCGAGTTCATACATACCCTTTGCATGGTTCTTCAATGTTCGCAGACACGCCGGCTTCTTATGGTCAATGATCGCCAAAATTGCTAGTCACCTGTAATGGAATCCTCTACTTGCTGGGCAGCCTATGAAGCGAGTTCCTTGACAGTTTCATATCGTTCAGAACGTGAGAGTTTCTGTGCTAATGGAGCATTCGACGAAGGGAGAGACGTCTAGAGGCGTCCTTCTGATGCGTAAACTCAGTCATTTAATTTCACTTAAGGAAAGGATGTTGTTGTTCAGGAAGTTCGTCAGTGCTGATAAGGTATTTTTATTGAGCCATCTTTTCTAGAACAGCATTTTAGTTTTTGAATCTTCTCAGCGTATTTGCTGAAATACCCTACACATTGAGAGCTGAAGTACTCGGAATCTTCTTGTTTAATAAGATGAGTTATTTGGGTTTTGAACATGCTCCTGGATGTGTTTAGTCGAGTATCGAATCGTCGGCCACCCTCATCACAGTGGCACGAAATCGTCTCGTTGAAGACGGGTACCGACAGCTGTCCATGTTATCCACAAGAGCACTGAAATCTCGTACCGATGGAAATTTGTAAATCAGCAGGTAACTTCTTTCTCAATATATTTAATCCTACTTCTATTCTTGTCGAGGTTTTTAGGGTCTTGATGAAGCCGGTATAGATCAAGATGGTGTGTTCAAGGAATTCCTTGAATTGACTATCAAGCAAGTCTTTGATCCTGCTTTGAACTTGTTTCACGTGAGTCTTATCATATCACTGTTCTGGTTTGGAAGTTATACGAATATTCTTGGAGTAGTTTTGAAGCCACAGCCAATTTTCGAATATATGTTTACAGAGCACTGCCGCCGGGGTGCTTTACCCGTCTGCGACTTCAAGTGTGCATGAGGATCATCTGGCACTGTTTCAGTTTGTAGGAAGAATCTTGGCCAAGGCAGTATATGAGGGAATTGTTGTTGATGTTCAGCTAGCGCCCGTTCTGCTTGCAGCGGTGCGTGGTAGCTCAGAATGTTTTTTATTTGTTCGCGCCGTGCGTAATATGTAGGTAACAACACAATGTGTCAGATGTTGGGTGGACGACGTCTTTGTGCTTTCGATGAACTGTCACAATTGGATCCCGAACTTTACCGTAATCTTACCTTTGTGAAGACGATGTTGATGTAGTGCATCTACCTTGCCCATTTCCTATGACGAGGATTTTATGGGCAAGGTAATTTCCATTTATTACTTGTTAGCTTGGAGAAAGCATTATTTTATGTTCCGGTGCCATTTAGATAAATACAGTCGATCTGGTGCCTGGTGGCAGGACGATTCAAGTCACTAATGAGAACAAGTGAGACCACCTCTAATTATTTGGTTATTGGCATTTTTGAAGAAATAGAAAACAGCGAGATCTAGACATAGTTGCTAGGAGAGAAATAACATTCGGTTACCTGGAAGCGAAAAATATTCCGCTCAAACTTCTTGTTTATCGCATTACTCCTCGCGTCTCGTTTTTCATACACTATTTCATACCATTAAATGCTTTTCATTTCATGAAGATTCACCTCATCAGATTTGTATTCCATTCGCATCATATTCTTTACTACTCCATTTCTTTGCTTAGAATAAATCCAACTAACGTTATAGTCGATTATGTACATCAAGGACACACTCATCGTGTGTCTCGCAAACAAAACGAACACATGTCCGGAGCGTTGTTCTGGTGCTACACTCGGTCTTAACCCTGCATGGCTCTTGCCTTTTTGCTCCATATGAGCTGCAATTTATCATAAGTTGGATACTCCAGGTAGGCAATGGTTATGTTACTGTTTTCAATTTTTTTGCGCATCTCATGTTAAACTCGATAAATTTTATAGTATTCACGTGGCAATACTTGGTGAATTACCGCCATCATCATTCCAGTAACTTTGCGGGAGCATAATGCATCAAAATCCTTTATTTAGTAGTAAAATAGAATCCGCAGTGAAACAAGATAGAATGAACCTTTTTTTACAGTGATATCGACTTGGTGGATCTGAAAAAGCATGTGCAGTATTACGGCGGATTTCATGGAAGTCATCGACTGATCAAGTGGTTGTGGGAGATTGTGGAAAAAGATTTCACAGCAGATGAGCGAAGACTATTTCTTAAGGTGAATTAGTGCTAGATTTCATGTTGAACCCTTTCCCCTTCCAGCTCAATACACTTAAATTCTGTCCTGATTAAGTCGTTACCGAGCTCTCGCCGTCCACCTTTGCTGGGTTTCTCCTACCTCGAGCCACCGTTTTCCATACGTTGTGTAGAAGTGTCAGATGATCAGGTAAGTGGAGCAGGAAGATTTACAAAATATTTATTATTCGTTGGTTATTACTTACTGCAGCACAAAAAGATACTTTCTATATGTGTTTGACTCAAACTGTTTGAATCACTTTAGAAGGTGAATAAAACGCCATTTTTCGTCAAACTAACACTATTCCATTCTTGTTTTCAATTCTTTTTTTCCATTCTTCATAACACTTATTTATTTATCACTATAATTACTATTATTATTGAACACATTCACGACGGCCCCTTTTTGCACTTTTTGGTCACATGGGACGAACGCGATTTTGTGAGCGCCGTCAACTCACCTCAAATTCGTGGATTTTGTATTCCAAAGAAACAAAACGTGAATTTCTCAGAACGATTTTAGGAATTTTTGATGCGTGAAAGTTGTCTTAGCATATATATGCTATACGAAGTTATTACGTTGGACCTTGATTTCAAATGCCTGTATCTCGGCTCATTCGAAACCTTTTTGATTGGAGTAAAGACTGTTAGAATCCACAAACCTCTGCCAATAACAGCTGCGTTGAATCAGCCCGGTAGTGCAGAATACTGGAGCTCTAGAGACGATGAACCCGGCGGAGGTCGTTTCCGCATCATGTTGGTTTTTGAAGCATAACTCTTTGGAGAAGCTATCCAGGTAGTCGAGAAAGTGACAAATTATAGGCAAAAGGTCTACCGAGTAGGATGTTCGCAGGACTAATTCGTAGCCAATCTTGTCGAACTTCTGCAGGGTTTGGTTGTGGAATGTGCGTCCGAGCTACCTGTCAGGGACGAGCCGGTTCCTTTATAATGAGAAATTTCGAGAGCATATGTGCCAGAGTTCTAGGAGTAATTTTACACATTATCAGGAGTACTTTTTCCACATTAACAGATCCACCTGGTTACGAAAAGCTAGACCAGCCGCTGACCTTATGAAAGTCACCTCAACCTTCCTTCAGTGAAGTTTCACTTTTGCAAAGTTTGTAGAGCCTGATCGCGGTCGATCACTTCACCAAAGGTTCGTATTCTGTAGCAAAGAATCCGTTCTTTGTCGTGCGTCGCAAATGATCAAAAAGTCAGGTCGTTTTCATGGCATGAAACAAGCTAGAACGCGGCGAACGACCCTTCAAAATGGTGAGCTGTCGCGGCACGCCCTATTTGAGTTTTTGTGACTTTCCAGCTCTTCCCGTACAACAAGAAAACACATGCAAGTGCGATTAGTTTTAGGAACCCTCTCAATAGATTTGTGCAAACGTGCTTCAACCAGAACGCTCGACTAATCGTTGGCGTCTCTCTAATTCCTATCACCATCCCATCAATCTTGGTGCCTGACTATTCTACAAAAGCTTTTTGAACAATTGCTTCAGAGCCATATTTATTGCGAATCTCAGCCAAGTGCGTCTATAATATCTTGACCTGCTTCCTCTCCATACTGGCCTGCTTTGAGCTAGAAAAAGGAAATCATGCAAATTTGCTCTTGGAGTATGCCGTATTCAAGGCTTCAAAAAATGACAACTAAATGATAAGAAACATAATAACTAATACGAAGTTATACGATTCAAAAAATGACAACTAAATGATAAGAAACATAGCTAGCCTAGCTGTTAGATAGAACAAGAAAAGCTCTTCAAAACCACATACAGCTCATTGGCGGCTTGCTTGAATTCGTAACAAAATAAAGCGTTCAAAAACGAAACACCGAAAAGCGCAAGAACTTTCTTCACGACCTAATATATTGTAAAGAGAATTTCGATCAAAGCGACAAGTAGTGGTAATGAAAAGGCAATATTCCTTCCCTTTCCCCACCGTAAAAGCATTTTCAAGTCGAGTATTCGGTTTAACCTCATGTGTTTCTATTCGACCCCTTTGATCGTCCACTTCGGGGACTGCACCCTTTCATGACACTGTTTTATGGCTTCAAGAGAAAATATCACAACAAAGATTTCATACGGTTCAGAACATATCTCTAAAAGAAGCAAGATAACATTCATCGATGAACCTGTCGATTATGATAAATATATCTCCGTATTCTTTAATATAGATATATCCAAAAATAGCGTATCAGCATACTGCAACGATTATTATGCCTGCAGCCCATATGGCTGCCCAGCTAATAATCGCTATAAGCGCTCGTCCCACGAGCACCACTTCCTTGGAGGCCATATGGGACTGAACGGCGTGATGTGTTAATATTCATGTGTTCATTGGTGAAGAGGTGAATATTGTGTCAATGAGGTGCTTCAGGATCAAGGAGATACGTTAGGAAGCGTTGTGCGAGGATTTCTAGCGCTTAAGAAAAGCCAATCATCATCCCGCCTACCAACTGGTTGGTGCTATTGTAATTGCAAACTTTCCAGTATCATTTTTAACTCGCGACTGCGACTCATCCGCTGCCTCATTACACTGTAAAACTCATTGAACAATCAACGAGGAAAAATAAATGTAATAAAAGCAGGTACTCGACATGGAGGCTCCGTCGCGTTCGCACAGACGGCAGAGACGCAGGTAGCCGGTCAGCTGTGAGTTTGCCAGGCGCGACCTGTGTTTATTCCAAGTCAGAAAAGGTGTATCAACTAACGTTCAATCGCCGCAATAATTGACGCTACCAACTCGTTCGCTGTTCCGTCTGCGTCCGTGCTTCTCACCACGCGAGCGGGCCTGCTCGTATTTAGACTAGAGAGCAACACGCGCCGCCCGACGCGACAATACGGTGGCCACGCCATGCAAACTTTTCAAATCATGCATGTATGCTGACAAACTTCCTCGTATAAAACTTTCATCCAACCCTCAGCTTTAGGGTTGGAATAGAATCAGCTCATTGATAAGCAAAGGGTAACTTACAATAAACTAAAACGCTGAATAGTTGGCTTCTTACGGCTAGTTGTCGCATTGATAGTCGTTATATGGTCTGCGAACCAATCTAGAGTCCAGAGACGAGATTACTGCCAAAATCCACCGATTGATCCTCAGAGATGCTTACGGTCCGGATCGACTTGCGCTCATCCCTCATCGGGGGCGTGGGTAAGGAGGCCGGGGACGGTTGGTGGGTTGAAAAAAACTATAAAGGTGAAAGTTCTCTCCTAAGCTTGTGTGGTGTGGACGGTCCTATCGAGTATCATCTCTAGGGGAGGGGTCGTCATATCCTCGAAATTGGAAGAGCGGCGATTTCACCGTGTTACGGGCGCTGTTGTCCACCAACGCGTGAGAGCCAGGCAGGAAAACACGTGCCTTGAGCTTTTCTAGACTAAGCTTTCTGAAGGAAGGAGAGAAAGTAGAAATTCCGTAATAGTCTGCCTGTGTGAGTGCCCATAGTTCACTCAAAACCTGATTGCACCAAGCTTGGCTGTTGACAAGTGCTCTCAACCCTAAAGATACCTGACTCCAAGTCACCATACAATAGATTTACGATTTTTTCAGCATCAACTTGCTTTAATCTGCTGAAATTGCCGAACTACAACAAGAAATCGGTGTTACTCTCGAAACTTCGCTACGCAATTCATTCAGAAACCGGTTTTGAGCTTAGCTAAGTCCCGTTAGTGATTCTGTGCTACCCAGAAAGGTATGTAAATTTTTTTCTATTCATCGAAATCATTGCTCCTGTTCATATTAATTTTCGATCATAATCATCGCTGCTCTTTCGGGTCTTTTGTTTATGTATTAAAAGTAAGGCATTAGTGCTTTCATGTTTAGCTTGTAGAGTTTATTATACGAGTTGTACTGGGACTCTTTAGTTCCAAATAAAAGAATTGTGTGTAGAGATGTGTTGCTTGTATATAGAGGAGTCACATTGAATCATCAACTCATCGACGACAGCACGAGCTATATATGGCCCACACTTTCGCACGGTGACACTCGTTTTCCGTATTGCATAGTATCTCAAACTGCCGCCACTTACAATCACGGTCGGAACAACAATTCCTCTGATAACTGTGCATTATCGCTTGCCATAGAAAATTACCAAGGAATTTTGCAAATACGTGCCACGCTATGTTCGAATCGGCCTTAACCAACAAATGCTAGTTGGTAAACCCGACCGGCCCAGTTGATCTTACCTCAGTACTGTGTAGCCCTGCAGGCGGCCAATAGAGGAGTTCAAACGGTAACGAATCTAGCCATACCAAAGCGTAAGAGTGATTGTGAGGTTATGTAGGATGCTGAAAGAATGCCGCTGGTTCTGCGATATTGATTTCCAAGCACAAGCAATATCTCTACACCGCTGAACACCCTTGAAAGGCCGTTTCAGGCGGAGCATTAAATCTCAGGAACATGCTCTCCTTGCCAAAATGATGTTTTGAACACTGATCAAAATGCGCACGCGTGCTTCCATATGCTACGCTTTCAAACAAAGAACAGCGGTCATTAATTCTTCGTAGTGTACAAAACATTCGACAGTAACGCTTAGTTCTGAGGCAGTCACACGCTAATGTTCTTCGTCGTTCCAAGACTGAGCTAATGTATATGGATGAGTAGGACACATCGACGATGAGTTGTTCAAGGAAGAAAAGCGCTGATTGGAGCCACATTGCCAAACTACACAAAAACTTGCGAACAGTTGAATGCGTCACCTAACAAAGTAAAAACACTTCTACGTGAATCAAATATTAAGGCCCACTCGGTGCACTCTGCTACTGAAGCGAACAAACAGTGCACGCTGCCATCTGTAGAACTCTGTCCTACACCTCCAAGAAAAGCAGGGTTTTGTCTTCGTTGTTGTTCGTTCATTCTAGAAAGGGGTGTTCTCGATAACACAGAAGACAGACAGTGGTTGGCAGCAGATGGACAGCCTGAAACTGGCTCCGAAGTCCGCATGTTTCATCTGGAACTTAAGTCGGTTGTATTTGAAGACAGTGCGGTAACTAGTGGACTGAAGTTGTGGGTTAGGCAGTTACTGTTGAACCTTACGTACAGCATATCGCCTGCTTGGATTGAGAGCTGCGCCATCAAAGAGTCATTCTGGACGATATGAACTTAATGCTCAACGCTAAGCGCAAACCACCCATCCAGCGGGCAATACCACCAAAAGTTTTGTGGTGTGAATTGTCTGATTAATCGCGGGGCTGTGATTGTTTAGAAGACTATGGAGTCTGCTCCCGAGTCAAATTAGAGTAGACATGGTGCCTTCCGATTACCGTTCGCCCCGTCGGCACAGCACACCTTAGCCCAGAGGTTATGATCGGTTGTTAGAGGTTCTCTTGATAACCTGGCTTCCGTTTTCATAGAAAGACGGGCGACAAGCTGTCCGTGCACCCTTTGTGCGCCATCCAACATAGCGCACTAATTCCCTTTATCATTTGACAGTTCCTAAACATGTGAACATGTCTGAATAGGATGAAGGAGTGGTGATAAGCCGAGGTCAAGGATAATGGTGGATGCATTATTCATTACATTTATTTCCGTTATTCATCTGACATAAACAGAGAAACGGGCCATGATCTGGAACCATTCAGAAGTTGCTGCCGTGTTCTTCCACTCTGTTCCTGCGAACATCTTGAAGTCATCTTCCCATCGAATACGTGGTCTTCCAACTGGTCTGCTTCCATAAGGCTTCCATTTCATAAGCCGTACTTCCCACCGACTCTGATCTCCTGTTATTAACTTCTCCATAGGGCTTCCATTTCGTCAGCCGTACTTCCCACCGAGTCTGGTCTCTTGTCATTAACTTATTGCGTAGATCCACTTGCGCTTTCTAGCTTCGACGACAGCGTCTTTTAGCTTAGTCCTTGCTCGTATTGTTGCGCTCGATACCTTATCGCGAAGTCGGAGGCCTAACATTTGGCGCTCCATTCGTCGTTGGCATTTTCTTATACGATCCTCTGCTGCTTTGTTAAGGCCCACGTTTCACATCCATACAGTAGAGTTGGTATCACACATGTGTGGAAGAAGCGTCGTTTGGTCATGAGTGGCGTCATTCTGCTTTCAATAGAGCTCGAACTCTTCTGTTGATGCTCCACGCAGCGCTGATCCTCCGATTGATTTCTTGTCCACGATCCTGAGGGAAACGTAGAAGTTGGCCCAAATACACGAAGGAAGATACCAGCTCAATTTCTTCTCCGTTGGCTCTGAGTCGCTGTCCGTTAGGGTTGCTGGACATCCACTTTGTTTTGCTTGTATTCACCTTCAAGTCCGGCCACTTGGTCGCACAATGAGTTTATTGAGCATGCTTTGAGTCCATCGACAGTTGATGAACACAGAAACAAATCGTCGGCGTAGGCGAGATAGCTAAGACGATCCTGATCGATGCTGTAGCCATGGTCATCCCAGTCAATGTCATCAAGGCACGATTGGAGCGTCAAAATAAACAGCAGTGGGGATAAGGAATCGCCTTGCCTGACACCTCGTTGAATGTCAATCTCCATCTCTATCGAGCCCAGGGCCAAAAACGATCGTCCAGCAGCATACAGCTGTTTTATCATTCGAACTGTGCAGTCATCTACTTGAACTTATCCAATGCCTTCCAAATGGCTCGTATTCGATGGTATCAAAAGCTTTTTGGTAGTCAACGAATACCATGTGAAGCGGTTTTCTCCATTCACGACATTTTTCCAATTAGTAAGTTGACGGACATGATGTGGTCACGGGTGGAGAAGTCACGCCTGAATCCAGCTTGTTCTTTTGGGAACGAACTTCCATAGCCACTACTTCCACACGACGGGCCAATGCACGGGTAAGAACTTTGAAGGACAGTTGACAATAGGGAGATTGGTCTGTAGTTGCTGATATTCAGATGGGTCACCTTTTTTGTATAGGAGGATGGTTTTGGCTTTGACGAAATTTTCTGGGAACTGGTTGAGCTCGAAATGCTTGGTTTATTACTTTAGCAAGGTCTTCCGCGCATAAGGCATCAGATACTTCGTTACTCCAGATGGTATTCCGTCGGCACCAGGTGCAGTGTTTCCACGAATTCTGCTACATGCTTCACGGAGTTCGTCTGCTGTTACCGGGCGTCTCAATGAGCCGGTCGCTGAGAAGACAAAGGACCATTATGGGATCTGTAAAGGTCGTTATAGAACGCAGCTGCAATGGCCGTAGCTTCTTGTATGGTCGTTGTTAGGGTACCATCAGGACATCGGAGTTGGGCTTATTTGTCGACGTTCATACGCTAATTCGTGTCGAGCACGCCTTATCTTCAATTTGTCTATTGCATTTTGCATGACACGGTCGTTGTACTTGCGAAGATCATCGGTGAAGTGACCATCTAACTTGTTTGCATAATAGTGTGTATAGCACAACAGATATCGATCCATTCACGAGTCCAAACTTCAGCTTTCTTCTTTCTGCCATTAGCGCCACTGTTCTGGCAGAAATTCGTTCCACTCTTTGCTGCCGTGTTTGCGTTATAGCTATGCAATTACGCGCAGCCTGCACGAAGCTCGAGATATCAAATCCATTTGCTGGACGAGGCTGTGTTATCATTGCAGCCTGCAGCCTTAGCTTGTCGATCAATGGAGGTGATGGTCTTGGCTTCTGCTGGAAAATGGGCAGGCTTCATGCACATCGCCAGAGTTATTCGCACCATTCGGTGGTCACTCCCAACATTGCAACCGGAAAGAGTCGACACGTCGCGAACGTACTTCAGATTCTTGCACAGAACGTGGTCTATTTCACTTGCGAGTGTTTCCCATTTGGACTTCTCCATGTCCACTTTCGTCCGAATCTTTCTTGAAAAACGTGTTGGCGATAATAAGACTATTTGCGTCGCAGAACGAAAGCAGTGAAACACCTCGGTCATTTCGGTACCAGTTCCAAAAGGTCCACAAGCAAACTCTTTGTATCTGAACGTCCAACAATTGCATTAAAATCGCCACAAATGATTTCCGGCATTGCAGCGCTTTTTGTCGTTAATCTTGCAGCTTCTATTTCGTCCAAGAATCTCGAACTCATCGTCTGGTGCCGCAGAGGTTGGCGCGTGTACTTGGATGAGGCTAAGTCGTCTTCTCTTTATAAGAAATTCGGCTTGGATTACGCGATCGCTAATGTAACGTACACCAACAAGCTTCTTGTTCATCTGTAAGACATATACAGTCCTACACCAGCATACGTGGGAACATTGTCACAACGTCCACTGTTATAGAGTACAAAACCAGATCCAAGATGAGTGCACTCACGGTTTGGTCTTCGAGTTTCAGCCAGTCCAAGCACAGCAAATTTCACGTTCCTTGACATTGGCTTCGAAATCCGCGAGTCGCTGTTGAGAACATATGCCTCGGACGTTGACGGTGGCTATCTTCATGATAGGTTCTTGCACGGGAATCGCTACTGCCGGCTGGGTTTGACGGCGAAGTCATCGTTGGCAGGAAACCAACCGTCTGCGGTGAGAGGTAGACGAATGGAATGAAATGAACGAGTATCTCATCGCCACTAGTGCCCTAAAATGAGCGCATACCTCACCTCAGACTTTCTTGTTGCATTATCTTCCTGCAGACGAAAACGACAGAACGGTATGCTCTCGAAGGCTGTTATTTGGCGCAGAG
>MU892770.1:0-10612 GCA_036418205.1 Ostertagia ostertagi
TCGCGTCTTGGAGGGTTTTATATGCAACAACCAATTTATACCTTGTCATATACTATATAAAGGTACATTTTACTTAAAGGCGCGCCCCACGATAAAAAGGGTGTCAAGTCTGTGCCCATGAAAACGAAAGCAAGGCGCGAAGTAAGGCAGCAGTGAAGAAAAAAGAGTCCGGAATCCGTAGACAACGTTAAAATTAGAAGCTTGCTCTTCTTTGTGTTAAGGCAATGAGAGACTGCGCACTTGGGAGAGAGGATAGGCGAGAAAGCACAGCGGATTAGAGGGCGCAGACAATATGGCATGTTGCGTGTGAAGGAAAATGGATGGATTCGGTATGAGCGGTCCATGTTAGGCCCTAGTGTTCTTGCTGGGCACTTTAGAACTGCTGGGAGAATGGGACACCTTCGACCTTCGTAAACAGATTTATGCTGCTCACCAAAGGACCCATCCACCTGAATTTGTCGAGCTTGTGCCTTTAAAGGCAAGAATAAGGATTGAATTGATGAGTTGATTCCACTCAAATGTGAAAGTAGGGTGGGAGGTGGACCGCCAGTGGAGAAAAAGGAAAGAAAATCCTGAAATACACAGGAAATACGAGCATTTTGCTCCATGCTGTGGAGAAGTTCAAAAGGGGAGATGAGAGATAATGTGAGCGCGGAGAGCGGTAGAGAAGTCCGAGAAGAGAGAGCATAGCAGATCAACGCAGCGACGCAGACAAGATATCGAACGGTGGGCGGACCATGTTAAGTTTGGTGGAGTCTGTTAGAAGTCCATGGCGCCTAGGGTCCTAGTGACGCGTTTCGATGTTTGCACTTGCGTACCCAGCACTTCTAGCCATGGTAAGGGCTTCTTAGGTGGGTCTGAGCCCGAACTTTGCCTTCAAGTAACTTTGAGGTGTGTTAATGTGGTCCAATGTTTGTCGGGCACATTTCACTGTGATTGCGCCGAACTGATCAGCACCAGAGATAAATAAACATGAGTAAGGGTGTGATCGGTTTTATAGTGTTGTTTACATTTTGCATGACATTCACTATGAGAATTTTCGCTTCTGAAAGGACCAGTGAATTAAATCTCCATGCAAGTAACACCTAGTAAACCCTTTGAAAGAGGCAAGCTTGACGAGCCCAAGTGTGGTTGAACTTCAGGTTCGTCACGCGCTTTCAGCTTCTATGCCTCAAGGAAGCGCAGCTCTTACTGCTAGAGCTCCATTTTTCATAAAAGACCTTCATTTTTCATTCGAAAATTCTAAAAAAAAAACAAGAAACTTCTCTTAGCAACAGTAAAACAATGTTCTTCTTTATTTTTGGCAGATAAATTGCATAATAATTGTTTCCTTCAGTAATTTGGAATGAACAAATGTGTGAGTAATCTGTACAACATAAGTCATAGTGGAGCAACATTGGATCTCATTGTGAATTCTGCCATGAGATGCGAGACTTTTCCTGCTCCCAGGCAAGAGATCGGCGAAGAATACGCTGCTGAAACGAATCAGAAGGAGATTCACAGGCAAAGTACAGCTTTATACTGTTACAGTTTATAGCACTACAGTTTACAGTTGGAGAGTATGCGTTGATAGAAAAGGACAATTCATATTCAAAACTAACCCTTGCATACTCGCTCCCAGAAAAACAATGTTGGGTTTGCAGTAGCTGAGCGTCTGATCGTGTTTTAAACACCTGTAACTGAGAAGCAGGTAGTTCCAAGAGACTTCAGGGCCCTTTATTCTCTTCCACTCTACACGTTGGTATATCCGCCTTAACTCACTACCGAAGAAAGTTTCTAAATATGCCATAAAAAATCCCAAACCTTTTTCTTCTTCGTATCGATGATCCATCCACACCATTTGATAAAACGCCTTGCACGTTGAATCTTTCTCAAGCGAAAACTTGGATCTTTTCACGAAAACTTGCTTAAAAGGTGAGGGAGCATTTTCGCTTAATGGCTTCCGCAGAATTAACTGGATTGTCTCGCACAAGATACAATGCTATTGTCATGTTATTCAGCAAGTAAACAATGAAGAAGAATCAGTTCGGAGCGCTTAATGGGCGTTCATAGTTTGGCCGATCGCTACTCCTACATGAGAGTATGCTGGTAGGCAGTTAGGCAAGCTAGTCGATTAAGCGAGTTAGCGATAATGGCAAGGGAATGCGGTACTATTTGGTGCTGCGAGGGCGAGGTCGCCTTTAATAGTTCACTCGCCTACTCGCACTGCTGCTGCGTCTGCAGCGCTTTATGGACTAGCAAACCAGTAATCTTCCCCGCCCTAATCGTCTACTCACCTGGAAGCCTGAACGCCTGAACGCCCACTCGCCTAATCGCCTAATCGCATAACCTATATCAATACATATTTAGACTAGTAGCCTATACGTCTAGTCGCCTAATCGCACGTATATGATCGCCATTCTAAACACTCCATTAGATTAAGGGCTAGCCCTTCGTAATGCGGCTGTGCTAAGGCAGTGAGAAATTGAGCGCGAGAGAGCTAGCACAAGATGAAAGAGAGAGCGCATCAGATGAGAGGGTATCGGACAACAGCCTGCTACGGGTGGGGAAATTGAAGCTCTTGAAGCCATCTTTGTAAGGCCCTAGCGCCCTTGTCGGACGACTTGCGTGCACTGGAGTTCTACATCAGTGATTGCCCTCTATGACTGACTACCCTACTGAGCGCAGGGAATCTCTCACAAGACCCTGCGCGTTGCGCCTTTAACTAAACACGTCCAGGCGGTGTTGCAATTTTCTTACTTCTGTGCTGGCTTAAATTTTTACACAAAAAAAAATCGCTCCTTCTTGCATTGCCAATGGTGCATATAGTAGAACACTGCTTTGGCAAAGTCGCGTATCATTCAGAACTTGAAGACTGGACCATTCAAATTTATTGGAGACTAGACTACCATGATGTCCTTTCTCGGCATATTTGTGGGGGGCTTCGTTTAGTTGCTTTAGTTCTCAAATTTCGACGTTTACTATGGAGTATCAGTTTAAAAATTTAAAGGAGTGCCACATGAGGCGTTTAATATTTCAAGAAAGGGGCACAGTTAGCTACATTTTGTGGACACCATGATTTTTGAACACAAAACGAGACTCACCGCACATTTGCTCAACCTGGCTGATATGCCGATTCGTTTCGGTCGGCAGGAAGTCTTCAATCTTAACATTTTTTTTCTGATGACAAACAATGTTCCGCCGTCTGCGCTCACCCTCTTTGAGTAAAGACGGTAATTGGCCGCTTCACCGGAATTCAGTGAGAGCACAACTTACCTTTTTTCACTTCAGCCTCGAGAATAAGAACATATCAAGTAGTCGTCCACATAACGCAAAAGGCAGGTGCTTTTCGAAAGATGTGGCCAATACGTGTTTTCAAAGTAAAGTAGGGAGATCTGAAATATCGATCTTGAAAAAAACCATAATTTGATTTGGTGATCTAGTAGCGTTCTCTATGACTTTCTGTATAGAATGACAAAAAGAAGCATAAGAAATCCTTCACGTTACAACAAACTTCCAGCATAAGCAGAAAAAGACCTTAAAGGAGGATTTAACTATCGAGGCTCAAAGAACAAGAGGCGAATTTACTTAACATAGTGGGAAGGAGGCGGAACCCCGCAAACGACAGCCCAATGGACATGCGAAGATTGCCCGCCGATCCAGCATGGCCCTCCCCACGGTGCTACCGACATGGCACGCCCACTGACTGGCTAACGCCACGCCGCAGGTCTCTAGCCGTTTAGCAGAGAGAAAAAGTTTAAGTGTTGAAAGAGAGGAAGCAAAGAAGAAGAGAGGGCGCATTCAGATGCAGAATCAAGGGAAAGCGGAGGGTCCCATTTCTTCGGATCTGGCGTTTCTCACAGGTTCTTATGATCTTCATGATTTATCATGGGTCGGCACCACTGACCATCTATATCTTAATTTTAATGGGCTCCCTTCATTAACTCCGCCTACATGTGGAAAGTGCAAAATGGCGTGTAGTCGTCAATGTGTTAGAAAATAGAAATAATGGACTAACATGGGCCAGTCGAGAGGACAATTCGAATCCTTGCGGAACACCATGCTTCATTTGGTACAGTATGTCAGATCTGTCCAAAGACAACTGGAAAACACTGCAGTTATCACACATGTTAGACAAAAAAACCGAAAACAATCTTTGAATTCTACCCGTATTCCATCCAGGAGCCTCATAATTCTGCCAAGCACTTCACACGCTGGAATCACCTGAAGAAAACTTGAATACCATAAAAGCTCTTGAATAAAGTATCCGGCATTGAGCAAACCTTTCTGTGGTGCGCCATGCGTTTTAGTTCTACCCTGAATCGTAGTAGCATATTAGTGTGTTTTGCCCATAAATACAATTGCCTGCGGGTCCAGCAGATGTACGAGTAAGTGTTCTCATACGCCAAGACAGGTCCGGCACCAATTAAATTATGTACCTCAAAGGGATCGAAGGTTTTGCTGACCTGGACCTCGCACGATTCGGGGTTGATCATCGGACCGTGCACGTGGTAAGAAGCGTCACCTGCCACAACGCCTCTCCTACCGTTTTGAATATCAAGAATAAAAACAAAACATGGAACGCCATTTTGGATTAGAGCGAAACAGCGAGATGTAGATCTCTAGAACTTCCATAACTCTATAGGAAAGGCCACCAAAAATGCTCGAGGATCCCAAATAAGCTTCACATCGGGATTCCAGTGGTATCTGTGCACTACACGCAGATGTCGCTCATGGAACTATGAACTCATGGAATTCAGAACTATTTACAAGGTGAAGTCAGGGGTGAGGGTCAAACTCGGCAAACTGAGTACGCCGTGCAACATCTTTCTCTCTAATATACATACAATACAATACAATATAGGCCACAATGGAGGGCCAAAAAGGAACGGAAATAGAGGTGAGAAGCACATGAGCCACGGTGGAGGACTTCTTGATAGAGTCATATGAAACACTTGCCGTGAAGGGTTTGTAACTAGAACCTAAGAACATGAGGTTACGAGTTCGTCATGGTTAGAAGCTTAGGGAGGCGTTATGGACAGTGAAAACTCAGATTTGGCTATCCGATTGAACATGTCCGTCATGTCTAATGAATATCTAAACAACGAAAATCTTCGACAATATTCGCAACTATATCACGTTACGAGGGCGGAAGTGGTGCAGTGGTAAGTGGCACGCTTTACACTGCGAGCGTCGGGAATCATACCCTGATGGAAGTCGCGCCGCCGGCACGAAGCTTCAAATACATCCATTTTCATAGCTTCAATTTCTTTCAACTTTTACAACCTTTCCCGACTCCTCTAGGAAAACGTGATTACCCACTTGGTCACCTGCAAATATCACACATGAGATATGGCAATGAAGAATCTATTGAACTTCTTTGACGAAACCTCCGCGGCAACCGGACTGCTTTTCTTACTTCTGATATTTGAGAAGGAGTGTTGGTATTGTGAGGCCTCTGTTTGAAGTTATTACGTCAGTATGCGCTGGTACGTCGCTAGAGCACCTAAGCTTCTTCGCTTTCATCGATTTCAGCATCGATTGCACAGCACCTTCATAAGTAGTCGCAGCTCGATCAACTCTTCGATAACCATTACTCGGTGTCTTTCCGTAGCCGCAGACAGCCACCAAAGTCCTGGGAATCCCATATCAAATGATATAATGTATGCTATACGAGTTAGAGGTTGGGAATACAGGGTGGCTACTAAATATTGGCGCATGGATTGTTGACCATATTTTTAAAACGAGAAGCTTTTACATCTTCAGAGGTTTATCTTTATATACCTTATAACATGGCAGTACATTGCTGAAGAAAGTGCTCGAGATGGCCTCCTTTGGTAGCGATACAGGCTTGAAGTCTCTTTTCAACTGACATCACTGTGGGCCGCAAGTAGCTGACGTCAAGCTCCTTCCACGCCTCCTCCAAGGAAGCCTTCAAGGAGTCCAAACTTCGACGTTGCTCAGAAGACATCTTCTGCTTTAAGAAACCCCACACCGCCAAATCAATTGGTTCAAATCGGGCGACTTAGATGGCCAAACATTTTGTGCCGGTAACTTGGAAAATGACGGTCACAGTTCTCCAACATTGATTTTGCGGCATGTGGAGGCGCCCTGTCTTGCTGAAGAATGCAATGACGTTCGCTGAAGGTCAAAAGAGTCCTTGGAAGAAGGGCATTACGTGAAAATTGTTTCCGGGTAGATCTGGGCGCTGGCTTTGAATGTATTCATCCATAAAGACAAGCGGTGTTATGGTTTCGATAGGTCTGCCAAACCATACAAATTCGAAAAACGTTCGCTTGTGTGTAGCAAAAGTCGAGAATAATTGTCTGCTAGCCATCCAACACTGGCCTGTCCGAATGCAATCTAACGCCTTCTGGTCTGGAAGATCTAGTCCACACGCCAGACGTTGACTACTTGGGGGCCCACGGATGTAGTTGAGATGAAGTAAACGCCTGTATCGCTACTACGGACTTCTTTGTAATGAAATTCCATGCTTTTTGTATATGAAACAAACTTCCTGAGATATGAAGTTCTTTGTTTGGATATGTCATAAGCATGCGGCCAATATTTATAGCCACCTCTATACTACGTTACACCGTCAGATCCCCTAATCACACGAAAACTGACACCTCAACTCTGGTTTTGACTCTTAGCTTTTATCAGCAATTAGTTTTTCCTGCCACACTCCTAGCCCTGAGCGTGACACCAACGCCTTATATAATGAAGGGGGGGGGGGCAAAAAAGAGTCACTTTGCAAACTCTCCATCCTACTCCTCGCTTAACAGATATGATGTATAGTGCGTCGAACTCACGTAAGGCCTATCGTAATCGCTACCATTGTGAGCTGGCTGAAGTAAATCTCTTTGTCGGATTACTAGTGATAGTTTTTAAAGCTGGCAGCTTCACGCATGCAAGACTTTCGAAGGCAGCTTTCGGGATTTCGTCCTAATAGTTTACTATGTCAAGGGCTTAGTTGAGATCGAGTACATGGCTCCGGAAATTCTCCTTCCGAAATCTTACGTATGAAAAAAATTGTTCTCGCGGAGTTTTTTCATAGAGTAAAATGAGCTCTTCAATTTTCCAGTTAAAAGTATTTGGTTCGATTTCAGCAACAAGTAATTAATTTGGTTCTGGAAATGTCTTTTTCCACCACCCTCCCCCCCCCCCATCCTGTAGTGGCTGAGAGTGGGCTTATTAGGTGTCCTATATAGTAATAAAAGGAGTTTCCACAACCCCAACCCAGGAAACACTGATAACCTGAGTCATGGAGCATTCAGTTATTCTGGCGCTTGAATTAGTCTGACACCTTTTTGATTCAGTCCCTTCTAAACGAAGGAACACATAATGACCGACGTAACCACCAAAATCAACTCAGCGGTTTACATAGTTAAAGGATTGGGGGTAAACAAATGGTTTCATTAAAAAAAACTACCGTCCTCTCATAACCATCATCAAAGCTCTTTTCAATAGCTCTCTATTGACACAAGCAAAACAATTTTCAATGTCAGCTTTCGCAAAAAACATCGGACCGCGTTTGCGTAATGCATTACAGCCTAAAACGATCATATCCTATTTGCACACCCTCTATAAACATTGTTTAGGAAAGAGGAAAACAAGAAAACCATCTAATGAAGGAAATTCACCCGCTGAACGTAGCGAATTCTTGAAGAGCTGTTGACGCAAAATGTGACACTTGAAGAACCTCTGAAGCCGTGCCACCTCGAGCGATATTCCTAAAAATCTTATTTGCAATGTTCTATTGGACGGATAGGAAACTTCACTTTCTATATTTCCAATATTTTCCTTTCTCTCGTTATCTAGTGGCTGATCAGTGTAGTATGTTGTCAATAGCTAATGCAAGCTTTCAGCTTATCTTGCGTGATCTGAGATCACAGAAATGTTTCATAAATGTCAAATCGGCGTTCGTATAAAAGGACGTTTGAATCGCCCACTTCAGCTCTTGTTACTGTAGGCCTTGACTAAAGACGCACCCTCAATACGTTTCTTGACTTCTTTTGAGAAAGAATATATTCGATGTGCTGCCAATAATATTTTTATAAGGTAAAATTACTAATAAACCCGGTTGCTTTTCTTGGACAGTTATCCAAGACCGCATGACACTCGGGAATTCGGGTTTATGCGAACAAGGTTCAGTACATACTGCCTCAAGACTTCAAGACCAGTTCAAGGAATCCCACAGTGCCCGATCCACATGATTTTCCTGAACTTGAAGGCAAGACCCGGGATAAACTGGTGATAAGAGCGCTTCGTAGTGATGACTGAGCTGCGGAACGACCTGAAAGTGGAAAGGAAAGCAGAGAAATCTTTGGGAACGCTGAAATTAAGGCCTTAACCTTCAAAAGGTCGGATGTGGTACGATGGCGAGACAGGGCGATCAAAGAAGACAAAACACGCGAGAGATCACGCCGTTCGAGAGAGCACTGATCTCTACATCACGAGGTGGGTGGGAAGCGTTGCAAACGGGATTTGCACGGCCAGTAAGGATCGCCTAAGACGCATTTTTGCAAAGAAGTTCTGAGTATTAGGTAAGGTATGGACCTTAAATCCCCTACGCGAGATCCTCCTATAAAGTCAGGCTAGTCCCGAAATGTTCTGAGGTTCGGTATGGACGTACCTTCTAACGCCTTCTCGCATTTCGTGCACCAGCAAAACGTTTTAAAAAACAACATGCGCCAGCCCAAGATTCTAGCCGATAACGCGAGCGGTATCGCATGATCGTTATAGAAGAGCAATATCAATAGACGTGTGACAAAGACCGCTCCCAATCGACCATTTTGAATGATTTATGCACAGGCGACACTTTTTGTGACTCGTTTGGAAACGCTCCTCATCAAAAAGAATTTTTTTACGGAAAACGACCTCACCACCATGTGGCTTGAAACCCGTCGCTTGAATGTACCCATCGAGGCATGCTGCCAGTATTCTCATCTCATTTTTGTGACTCGTACTTCCCTGAAATTCACTATGTATGCTTCGCCGGCTAACATTTCGTCTCGCTAACCACGACTTTTTGATCTGTCCAATATTATTCAACGCTTATTCTGAGTTGATCATTGCTCCTTTTTGTTTTCGTTTTCTTCCATTTCCTGTCGTAC
The DNA here is from genome assembly GCA_036418205.1 of Ostertagia ostertagi. Taxonomy (NCBI): domain Eukaryota; kingdom Metazoa; phylum Nematoda; class Chromadorea; order Rhabditida; family Trichostrongylidae; genus Ostertagia; species Ostertagia ostertagi. The sequence continues at coordinate 9,096 of MU892770.1, forward strand.
TTTGTCCACTCCTTCTTTCCGTGGCTTGCTCGTTAATTATACGCTACCTTTTGGCTTCGTAAGCGTAATAAAATAAATAAAATCAACAAATAGACATTGTTCTCGCATTGATGAATCAGGAATGAACACTAGACAAACTTTCTCTATCATACCATCTCTATGATCATAGAAAGATGAAGGCATACTCTAGCTGACCTTGACATTCGTGCATATCAATTTCCTCATTAGGCAGGGTAGTCCAGTAGGCACAATTTTTACGCTGCTTCTAGCAAGCCTAAGCCTGAGCTAAGCTAAACTAGGCTAGAGCATAAGCCAATGTGTAATAATGAGCCTAGACCGAAGCCCAACTCCACGCCCAACCTTAGGCTTCAATCATCGCGCAGATCTGGTGAGCCAACGAAGTGGGAACTGAACGTCTTCTTATTTGCAATTGCTCCTCTTAATAACTGCGTATAGCATACATTATACAAAGTTATACGGTGCTAACTTAGTGGGGGGGGGCCACGCGGCGGCGCGGCAGTCTGCTCACCTGGGCTCTCTCGAGCGAGACAGTGTAAACTCGAACATTCCAGCTTTTCACGCATGTCAAGTGACTGCCCCCACCCCCACCCCCTAGACTGGCTACACTCCCCCTGGCCCACGGATTTCCGAACATGCCAGGCGAGCAGACTGCCGCGCCGCCGCGTGCCCCCCCCAACTAAGTTAGCACCCTTTTCTGTGCTTATGTTATAACTATGTTGAATGTATGCTATACGGCAAAGCTTCACTGTTGTCTTGGAAGCCTCTAAGCAGAACTTTGGGATTCTTCTTGGGGAAAGTTCACTGCCTCATGTTCGCGGTGTAATCCATCCTCTCTACGATTAGGAAGCTGTCAAGAACGTGAAGGCTTTTCCCAAGTTCAATATCGCGAACAAAACATACTCGGAAATTCTAACAATTGAAGAATCAGCGCATTACCCGCCATTTACCTTAAACGACCTATTGAAGGAATCTTCCACGGAAAAACATCTCCTCCATTCCTACAAAAAAACGATACCTTAGGCCCCTTGCTTCATGAAGATAGCAAAAAGAACGGAACATAGGCGATGGTTTTGATAATAATTATGATAACCAGTTCGACTATGAAAATTTTGAATTCCCGCTGTAAAACTTCCACAACTGTTAGCGGCGTGGAGTCAACACGTGCAAACGTGTCAAAAGCGTGAACGTGAACTGGATTCATGTTGGGCCCTTCCCATAAACTGACACGTGGATCCGCACCTGCCACGCACTTCGTCACAGAAGCACTTCCGGTCCCGCCTACTGGTCCAATCCGGTCCCACAGATGGGTCTTTCCAAGGGCTGTTTCTCTTGGGGTTTCATCATTTTCGCTCTGAACTTTGCATATGGTCTTCAATGACCATGCCCAACACCTGTAACACAAGGAAAGGATAAGCAGTCTTTCCGTGGAAGATTCCTCTAAGCTCTAGGTGGACCCTTCTTTCCTGGGAATAAGAACCATAGGCATCTCTGACCTG
>MU892772.1:0-17227 GCA_036418205.1 Ostertagia ostertagi
TTTGAAGGACTAATGTGATGACATTAGTATATCAAATAACTGAAGGTAGCTAGAGCAGATAGGCCAAAACAACTTGAAAACTGGAGCTTGATGAAACTTCGTTTGGCTCAAAAATTGGTGATTGCCCTCGAACCAAGCGAAAATCTACTGGGCCAGTCAAGGACTTCGGAACAATCTCGAAAATTTTAATTTTCCACTACAGGATTTGTGGAGTGGAAAATTCAAGGTCTGATGATTCAGACCCTTTTTGCCAAAAATATACGTTAAGGCAGCTAAATGTAAGCAAAAAATGCCTTATACAATTATAAATAACAAGCCTTACCTAAAAGAACCATTTTCAAAATTCCTCCGGCAAAACAAATACTGGGAAAGATGTGGTCAGATCATGTACCGAATAGAGTGTGTCCTTAAATTTGCAATCTCAAATCCTCCTTCCAAATCGACTAAACGATTCAACGAGTGGGTTTAGCAGGATTTATTGCTTGCTTTGTCGCGTGGATGAGAACGCGTGAAAGCGTTGACTCTTCGTAACCCATTTGTGTTCATGAAAAGAAAAACATCGCGTCTCAGTAAATGGCGCAGTTGGTAGTAGTTCGTTCTCATAGAAATAGCTCGTGGGTTTAATAACAGGTGGTTTTGCTCTTTTGGTTTTCTTCGGTAGCGTAACTAAGAAGACTTTTTAAGATATTATTTTGTCAGCGCTTGCCTATGCTATTAGGCGTTTCAGAAAGTTCTGTCGTTTTCCGACCCCGAATTTTAAATGCATGTATCTCGGCTAAAGTAAACCTTTCAAGCTGATTAAAAAACCATTCGAATGCGCGAACCTTTCTCTATAAGAACCGTTCACTGGGTACGTTTGTTCAGAATGCTGGAGCTCTGGAGGCGATGAACTGAGGGAAGGTCGTTTTAGCATCATGTTGGGTTTTGATGTATTTCTCTTCAAGGAAGCTATCGAGATCGTCAGAAATTTGACAGTAGATAGACAAAGGTCTACTAAGTAAGATGTTCGCAGAACCACTCTGAAGTTCAGCTGGTACAACTTGTGAAGGGTTGGCGGTGCGATGTGCGTCCAAGACACCTTTCAGAGATGTGTCCACCCCTTTATAATGAGGAATGCTGGACACATGTCTTGGAGTTTTTGGTGAATTTTGGCGTAATGTTAAGACTGCTTTTCCACTGTAACAGTTCCTGGTTATGCGGAAGAACCAGGCCAGCCGTCGACCTTATGAAAGTTGCCATAACCCTCCTTCAGCACAGTTTAAGTTTTGCACAGTTTGTAGAGCTCTATCGCCGTCGAGCTATCCAGCAAAGCTTCGTGGACTGTAGAAGAATCCGCTCTTTATTGTACGCTGCAAATCTGTAGAAAAACGAGTCGCTATTATCACATAAAACAAGCTACAATTTGATGGACGACCCTTCAGAATTGGTGATTTGTCGCGGCACGCCCCTATCAAATTTTTTGGACTTTCCAGCTACTTCCGTACTTGGCTCTACAAACCATATACGCCCAGGTTGGGCAGAACCTCCTCTATGGTCTTACGCGACGAGTGCCTCAATCAGAACTTTTGGCTAATGGGTGGCAACGTCCGATATCTGACTACCACTAGTATCATACCCAAGGCTCTCGCTTTCGTTACAATAACTTTTCGAACTACTGCATATGAGCACATTTATTGCGAATCTAGGCCAAGTGCATCGTTAATATTTTGAACTGTTCCCGCTACTTTCAGGTCTATTCAAAGCTAGAAAAAGAAAGTCATGCCAACTTGCTCATCGAGTATACCGCATTCAGAGCTTTGAAAAAGCTATGAGAAAATGTTTTAGGACAAAGCTAAGCTAAGCATGAGATAGAGCAGGAAAAGCTCTTCAAAACGGCATTCATACCGATTGCAGTTTTTCTGGTTTAAAGGAAAATAGAGCATCCAAAAAGATCAGCAAGCATCCAAAAGTGGACTGTCAAAAAATGACAGAACTTTTTGAAACGCCTAATATATTGTATAAAGGGTTTATGAAGAGTTCATCACTAACGAGCATTACAGCGTGCTTTCATGTTCTCAGAACCAATGGATATGCCACCATCCCCGGAAGTTGGGTGGTTAGGTTTAAGGTAGCTAGAGTCAGGTCGGATACAACACAAACAACATAGTAAAGGGAAGGAAAGAAAAAAAGAAGAATCAGTAACCCATTAAATTTTGATTTTGATGTCTCCTTTGAGACCGGAGTATATCTGGCTAAGCTGAAGCATTCTCTTGCCTCTACTCAAGATTGTTTTTGTTGCGGCTTTTCCCACTGTCTCGCTTTTTTTTCAGGCGATGGAATGGAGATGGGACCCGGATAACAGTCACGGATGTCATGACGCGAGGCTGTCGGCTTGATTAGGACGGCAAACTATGGAGGTCTGCTCGTCGACACCGACTTCGTCCTTCAACACATTGACCTCCGGTTCGGGGATACACCACGGCTCATGTCGACCTTCATAAATCTGTCGATCTGAACCCTGGTGCTATTCTGCTCTTTTTGAATTATGACGAGAGGCTTGGAATTTGTACGAGGTGATCCCTATGAGCCGGAACACACAATATTTATTCCAGCACGTCTCCGCGATCAAGTGATGCCTAAATGGAACGGCGCAAATTGTTGCTGCGAATTTTGTACAATTTTTCACACATACGAATGTCTGAGGCCCTCAGGATCGTTCACAAAACACAGGCGGCGTGTTAAAAATTCTTCTTGCGACTTCAAATTTTATTACAATTTCACGGAATTACAAATTTACGAAAATGCAGAGAAGAAGATGCGCGGGCGGATCCGATCCACTGACGTCGATCCTACAATGCGCCGTTGTAAGCGCTAGACCATCGTACCACACATTGGTACAAAACCTTCGTAGTTTTTTCGCAGTGTCGCTCAGATGCTTACAAGGGAAGGATGGTAGGTCGAAGTGGCCGTTCGAAATGAGAATGTATACCTCCTGATGCGTCTCCAGACGCTGATTCCAAATCTGCCTTCCAAATCTGCTAAACGACTCTCCGAACGGAGTTATGAAGCGTAATAGCTCAGTGGTGATGGTCCGGGGTGGCAGGTAAAAGCTCGTAGGATCGGTTCCTTTGCAAGTTTGTTGCTTTGCTTTTGTCTCTAGAAGTGTTGCGGACAAAAGCAAAGCAACAAACTTGCAAAGGAACCGATCCTACGAGCTTTTACCTGCCACCCCGGACCATCACCACTGAGCTATTACGCTTCATAACTCCGTTCGGAGAGTCGTTTAGCAGATTTGGAAGGCAGATTTGGAATCAGCGTCTGGAGACGCATCAGGTGGTATACATTTCATTTCGAACGGCCACTTCGACCTACCATCCTTCCCTTGTAAGACAGATTTGGAATCAGCGCTCGAAAAAGGACCAGGTGGTACACATCTCACCTCAAACAGTCATTTCGACCTGCCATCCTTCCCTTGTTAGTTTCTAAGAGATCAAACTTCTCCAAATTCTCCATAAACGAAATGTATGATTAGTAAAAGGAGTTGCTCTGAAGTAAAAGTGAGTGGAACTTTGGAGCTTTCACATCTGGGACTGCATCTTTTCTAATGGAACGCCAAGCTTATGATGACATTCCCCACCAATCGTTCGTACATGTCAATCGATGCCGACCGGCAATGGTTAGAGTGAACGATCATGCCGTGTGTTCATGCTCGGGTGGCAGTGCTGGATTGTCACCGCGAATGAATGACATCGAAGGTCGCACCGACCGCTGTCCCGTAAATCTCACTTTCGCGGCCGTTGCGATCGGTTCACAGCGATTTCCACTGTCCGTTTGACCCCGATCGCCAAACCTTGACGGTTGGAGTTGTTTTCTGATGGATGTTGTCAAAGGGGCACCACGTACCGTCGATAATAATTGCGATTGTATCTTCTCGCCGGTTTCCCTATCGTCGTGCCCGCGTCCAGCCGACGACTGTCCGACAAGGCGTTCGTTAGATGACCTTCACCAAGTATATTTTGTGACCGATCGTTCCAAGCGATTGAGTGGTGTTGCCCACTACGGACGTAGCTACATCTCCCGCATGTGTTTATCATCAGTTCGATCGCTCTATTCGTCTTCTGAACACCATAGAACACAACCCTTTTTCTTCCTCTCCATGCTACGTTTCATTGTTTCTGTATAATTGTTTGATTGCTAGTCCTCCATCCCTTTCAAATCTTCTCTACCTTTTGCCATGAAATTTATACATCTTTTTTGAGCCTTCTTGAGCTCCTTTATCATCTCCCGTGAAATTATACTTAGAAATACTACTAGAAGATCATACCCATAATCATAATCAGGTCTATGCTAGTGGAGAAGTGCACACTGTAGGCGCGCAATGTGGGCAGGGTGAATATCGCTTGAGGATTCCTCAACGGCACGTCGAGGATTCTCTGCCCGATCAGACACGATCTCTCGCGCGGACATTCACACTCGCCATGCCGTGCCGTCTGTGCTCTCCGCGCGGATGTTCACTCTCGGCACTACTCTCGCATGGTAGAGAGCTATGGTCGAGGAAATCCTCGACCGTTATTCACCCTGCTCGGAAACCTGCGAGAGTGAAGAACCTTGAAGAGCAACGCAGAAGTTCCTGAGAGTTAGATGCACGAGCGCGGGAAAACACGTCCGAACGTGATTCAGCGTTTTGCTGGATGCCCCTAACACCGCCGCCTCCACCGCCCACCACATCTCCTGATCGGCTCATCCTCGATTCTAGTGGTAGTGCTCCCCAAATCACAAAAGCCCGAGCCACCCAGCCAACTCGATCTGGCTGATACTGCGCGGTGATGAGCTGTATGCAGAGGAGAAATCCGAGACCAATTGACGCACCCCAAGATAGCGAAGCAATCCCAGCCATACCCAAAATAACAAAAGTCAGGTCAATTTTACAAAAGACCAAAGGCAACGCGTCGCAAAGAAAGACAGGCTAAAAAAAGGAAGACAAACGGTCGCGCCAGGAATATTGCGACTACTCTGCATAACAACTTTCTCTTCCACCCTGTCAGTTCTCTTTATATTATGCTGCTCAGGAACGGAACAACGCCGGATTTAATTAACACTAGACAGCTCTTATCACACTATAGTTAGCGTAGCAAACTTCAAAAAATCACCAACCGCTGCCATGTGTGAAAGACTTGCCCACGCGATGCCATTGAGTTGAAGGATCTAAACCAAGTGTCCACATTTGCTGGCTCTGAGATTTCGTCGACAATCTCACACCCAAGTCCTGCCGACGTATGAAAACACTTTAGCGATCCTGGAAAAAGTTGACCGGGGCGTAAGTTATAGCATGCGAGCGGGCAGGACAGCTCAGAAGGCCTCAATAACGCGAAGAAACAAAGTTGACAAACGGCCGGACACTGGATCAGGTCGGCCACACGGATTACTCGGCTGGCAACACAAGACTTGCCGCATTACTCCTCGCACCCTACACTCAGAACAGGAGGTGGAGCTGCTAATAAGAGATACGGCCGAAGCGGCACACCAAGAATGCATGCCTGACCACGAGCAATTCTATAATAACCAATTTAGATGGTCTATCAGTACCGACCGCCAAAAGGTGGCCGGTGGCAGTGGCAGTGCACAATCAGGGATCGAATACCGTACCCAATCTCCTTAGTCCACCTGAGCTTTCCATTCCCCAAAGGTCAGTTAATAGGTGCCAGATCCCCATAGGACAATGGCAATCACAATGAGTTTTACATGGGCTGGCTCCAACAAGTCCTTGTATGACAATGGCAAGCGCAATGAGTTTTACATGGGCTGGCTCCAACAAGTCCTTGTATAGGGAAGAAAAGTTATCCAAATGCCACTACCACTTGAAGGTGAGATGCATGGCGCTAACCAAAAGGGGCATTATCAACACTGGATGCTATCAATTGCCAAGGAGCATTCATATGACTGCAGTGTCGTTAGAGAACTGAAGTGACTGGGCTCCGACTGCTTCATGCTTTTTCAGCGTCCGATTTCGGCTCCTAAGAGCAACCTTTCAGGAATGGAAGTTCACTGCTGACTTTGCGTTGACAGCCCTGTGACCGTGCAGAAGCTGAACTTCTGCCCCATACGTCGCCGACTATAATTTATCATTTATATCTTCAAACGAGGTGATGGTTTCTGGCCCGTTTTTCATCTGAAGATCCTCTCCTACGTGTCCTATCCAGTTCTCTTAGCAGCTCTTTTTGATCACAGCCCACCTGTATTTGCGCTCCTTTTCGGCGCGTAGGAAGAGCAGCCGCAGCCTATCATCTTGAAAAACACATTGATTTATTGGAAGCTGATAAAGCAGCTTATACTATTCTTAATACCTTAGACCAGATGGAACCACTGATTCCTGAAACACAGAATTTCTTCTGCATAGTTATTCAGTTTCATTACCAGCAGTTCTTGACAGCACTTATCGCTGGGTTTCATCGGTCTTCACCTGAAACCTTCAGTTGTCAGTGGTACTCCTTTATTCCATGATACTCCGCCCGAGTCCAAAGGCATAATCCAGGCAGAACCCGTATCAAATCATTCTCTTCGGTCTATGATAGATCTCTGGAGTAAAATAACAGATGTGACACTGCCGTGAACAATAATCACCTGACAAGAGCGCTAGGGCCTTGCAAAGTAAGCTGCAGCAGCTGCAATGTTATCAGGCCGTTGTCTGACGTCCTTCATCTATTGCGACTTTACCTCGCCTCATACACTCCTCTCCACACCAGCCTCTCCTTGCCTTACCACCACTGATGTAGCAAGCTCCAAATAAAGCGTTTTCGACGGATTCTTTTCCTTTTTTCTTCACTGCCGGCCCACTTGGCACCGATACATTCGCATTCGTGTGCAAGAGCCACACCAGTTTGATCCTGGGGCATGCCTTTAAGTCACATTTCACGATGAAACTAGACCTCTGAAGTCATGCCTCAGGAAGATCAATCTGTGTGGTTCTTATCACGAATACGAAAGTACTACTAGCACGAAATGGGCCTGTAAAAAATAAAAAAGGAAGTGAATATGTCGGAAACGCTCAGGTGCTCACCTTGTTAGTGCAACTGTAGTACTAAGGCAATGAGTGACTGTGTGCGGAGAGGGAGAGTATGAGGCGGTAGATCGCAATAAATGAGAGGGCACCAAACATCAGGCTGAAAACATTGAAGCAGCTGCAGCAAACTCACAAGGCTATGACGCTCTTGTCGACCTTTTATACGGAAGGGAATGATTGTCTTTTGAGGGTTTATCCTACAGACGAAAGGGAGTCGCTCAGACGACTGTCTGCCTTTAGCCTTCATGAAAGGCTCCCAGGCCAACAGGGTCAACCGTCCGTTCGAACTGTTCGAACGAAGGGGTCGCATTTTGGTCGGAAGGGGGTCGCAATTTCGAGGACTGCCAGCCACAGGCGCGTGCGTGGCGTATCCGAGGGCAAGAATTGTTTGTGCAGACCGCATTAGATTCGATTATTATGCACAGAGAGACAGTTTTAGGCAAATTACGGTGTTTTCCTTGAGGAATAGAGAACAGTTGAATGCATCCCTATGAAAGGTTTGACTTCTCGGGGCTGAAATTAAAGTTCTTCGGGACCTATTTTCTGAGGACGATTCTTCCAGACAACGGTAACACATAAGAAAGAAGAAATCTCGTAGTCTTCAAAAATGTCTTCGCCTCTTTCCAACAAGCTCTTTGAAGGAAGTTATTATTGCTGAAAGCTCAAAAACTCGCATGTGCTGCTCAAAAACCTATGGGAACAAAATGTTCGAACGTGTGATTTTCTCGAAAAATGAACTTTGAAAAACGGTTTGGGCTTGTTAGAAAGAGCAAATCCTGTCTTTCACCCCATGAAAGAAGTGCATCACAGAAATGAAAATGAAGTGAGTTATGCTCGCTGAAAGCCCAAAAACTCGCGATTTCAAAGAATGTGTTCGGCAAAACCGCCCGAAATGTTCGAACGTGGGATTTTCTCGAAAAATGAACTTTGAAAAATGGTTTAGGGCTTATTAGAAAGAGCAAAACCTGCTCTTTCACCCCCCATGGAAAGAGTGAATCACAGAAATGAAAATGAAGTGAGTTATGGTCGCTGAAAGCCCAAAAACTCGCTTTTGCACGAAAAATGTTCGAACGGGACAATTTTTTGAAAAAGGGGACAATCACTAAACTTTTTATACTGTTTTGTTAGAGAAATATTTGAAGTTTCTGAAACTTTTTACAGATTTCCAAAATGTCGCATACGAAAGATTTTATGGGCCTTCAAAGTTGAAGGTGCGCCTTCTTAGAATTTTGGGTTTTCCGCTTCTAACAGAAGTACTTTCCGGAGAGTTAGGCAATCCTTGTAGTTTTCTGAAAGCGCACCTCAGGCACAGTCAAAATCTACCTCAACAAGTCAAAAAATACGTCTCAAGAAAGTTACACTCTCCTAAAACTTTTTCTTCGCCGCGTCCCAGTTTTCCAGCGTCCGGGTGATACCTGCCGCGCTCCAAGGTTGACGCCGCAACGCAAACGCTTTCTGCGGCGGTTTCTGACGCAATCATGTCAGTCCTACTCTTCTTTAATCCTTCCTCTTTTTTCAGCTGTTTGAGCAGAAGTTCGTCAGTCTTCATGTTACTTGTTGGATATCCCTCCATTTGGTCTTACACATTTCGCTTTCATCCTCATTTTGGCGTGATTGTGAGCGAACAAAAATTTTGATCTCGCGAGGCTAACCATAAAAAATAGCTTTCATTAGCCAGTGCCCTGTGATTCTTGCTCCTTTGGGGCTCATCTTAGGAGATGCATTGATGGAGAACGTAACTCTCTTTGATTTACTCCCTTGAACTGCTCTTGTGATTCTTTCGGAAGCATGAAGTTTGAAGTTTTGGGCAACATGAAAAAAATATTGAATTTTTTTCAGAAATTCAATGATTTTTTGAAAACAATTCAATTCAAATTTCAGTGAAGATCTCAATATTCAAATGTTCTGTTCATATTTCATGGAAGTTCATTGTCCATTTGAAAACAATGAACTTACGAACTTACGAACACAACATTTGAATATTGAATTCTTTACTGAACATTTGAATTGAATTTTTTTCAAAAAATCATTGAATTTTTGAAAAAAATTCAATGATTTTTTGAAAAGAATTCAATTCAAATGCCAGTGAAGAATTCAATATTCAAATGTTTTGTTCTATGTCATGGAAGTTCATTGTCTTTAAAAGGTTTTAGTTCACTGTCTTTGAAGTAAAATGAGTGAAATAAATATTTCACTTAACATTTAGTCAGCACATTCGGCACTTCCATTACCTAAGAGGGGGTCGCAACTGGACCCCCTTGAGATAAGGGGGTGACCCCCTTGAGAAAAGGGGGTCGCAAAAACCCTGAAAATGTTCGAACGTGACGGTTGACCCTGGCGGCAAGTGCAGAGTTCGTGACGTCCCCGCGCTCAAAACTGAGGGCACAACAAGAGCGCTAGAGCCCTATCACCTAGCTGCGAGTGGCTGCAGCTTCTCAGCATAACGGTCTACGCGGCGGCATCTCTGCGTCTTGCACATCCCTTATGCTCTCTCTTCTGCACTCTCTTTCCCCTTGCACGTATACATTTTTTATTGATCGAAATGCACGTGCCAATTCCTTCAACTGTCCACAGCAGGTTGAGCATGCGTTGCTGAAAAACGTAAGGATCTGAAAGTGTTTGTTGCTTTCGATGGCGATCGTACTAGAGGGTTGATTTTTGATGGTCAGCACAGAATAATTCAAAAAATGATTTTTCAATTTCTTTGGAAAAGCTGAAGCCATAAGAAAGCACGCAAATGAGATGTAGAATGCAACAAACTCAACATATGCTCCCTTCCAAAAAAAAACGAGAAGAGCATCAGGTGCACACCATACACTACAACTGACGACGGCCCCACAAAATGCAAATGTTTTGTGCCAACCATTAGCATGCTACAGTTGTATTTTGTCAGTTGTCACTAGTTACATTTATCATTCATCGAAAATCAAGCTACGTTATGAACCACTACTAACGCTACTTACTGGGGCACGGGTCAATCTCCTACGTGCCTTTGCTACAAGTAAGCCAACGGGGGGGGTCGGTCATTTCTCGATGAGGTTCGTACGCGGCGCGCGGAGTCGTACTTGCTGCGATTGATAAGAACGTTGCATGAGATGCAGTGAGGAGTTGGCGCGGCGAGAAAATGAGAAAATTTCCGCAGGTTTCAGAGTGACTATATACCCTCCCCCCCCCCCCGCTCGACGACGCATTTTTGGAGGAAAAAGTGGGCGGAGTTTGGTGGGTTGAGTGGTACCAGAATTAAATACTATAGAGAGGAATATGGTGGTCGAGGGTCGAAAAGGGGGTCGTACCAAATCCACCTTGGGGAGGGGGGTCGTAAAAATTTTTCGAAAAGTAACAACGATAGGACCGACCCTGCTGGGGGCCGTCGTCACTTGTGGTGTATGGTCTGCACCCGACGCTCTTCTCGTTTTCGAAAGGGAGTGTACCTAGCCATGAGAAGAAGCGGCCATATCACTACTTCCATTTTAGTGTACTTTTTATCTGATATGAACGATTATGCGTAAACATATGTACAGACTGCAACTGCGTCGATGACCCACGTGCTCGGTTGGAAGAGGCAGCTCAAATAAATTAAGACCGAATTTTCTTTCAGCGAGAATCTTCCACTTTTTTGTCATGTAAGCTGCTAAATAGCCATGTACTCCCGTTTCAACAAGGCTAACGTTTTTGAAGATATTTATATTTTTTTACCACTTTCTTGTAAGTGGTAAGTCGTATTTTCTCCATTGCCATCATACATCATGAATCATGTAAAAACATTACAAACTGTTCCACTTATCGGTTCGCGCAATGTTGGGCGGCTACGTGATTCCGCTGTATTTATCGTCGTTCCGCAAGCCACATTTATAGTGTTGCAGGCGGTTATGGACCTGTGGGAGAAGTTCCCAGCAGCGCATTTCATTTTCGTTGGTATATGATCCTAGAACTAGGTCCGGGAGAGGGGAGAACCAGAAAACGAAGGTTGCTCGCGTTCTCCCCAAAATTCTTCCCCTTCTTGAGGCTTCGTCCCAAGTTCTGCAAGTATGTCACTTATTTCAATGCCCCTAACAACATAAAGCGCCGCCTACGATTTTAGAGAATAGGAGATAAGGCAGCACGAGACTAGGAAATAAGAACATTAGAATATTTAGTCCAAACTCTCAGATATGTACGCATTGATAAGGAGAACAGAAGCTTGGAAATGTGGCCCGATCTCCAGTCAATGTCGAAGCAATACGGTACCTGATTTCTTATCCAGCGCGATCTCCCTACTTTCTCCTAATATCCGTAATTTCATGATCTCACAGTCACTGTAATCCTAATATTCTCACCGCGTAATCCACTGGCCTCTATCCATCTCAGTCAATACGCATCTAATTTTTCCGACGGAATATACTGATCTCTTAAATAGCTAATCTATTGTTTCTAGTCTCCGCTATTGATTCTCTTTTATCGCTTTTTCGCCTAATATCAGACCTTGGAATTTTAGCAAGAAGTCCCTAGTTTTTCAAGAAAATTGCAAGCCAATGATTTACCGCTTGGAAATAAAAAATCTCCTTGAGTCGCTTCGAGAGTAATGAATATAACATTGCTCACCTAACGTATCTTCTACTTCCACCACACTTTTCCAATTTGCCTTCATAAAGTGGGGCTGGGTTTGCCAGTGGAGCGGAGTCTGCCGTGGTAGTAGCTTGATTACATGCGTGCGTGCAGTGTGCAAAAAAAAATGGAGACATTTACTGCTCTCATGCGTTTCCGTTCATGTCAGCGCAGTTGTGGCTTTGAAGCCTAACATAACACGAAATCTATTTCTTGTTTACAAAAGAGCATAGCGAAATCAAATTGGAAGACGAATATTGCTTGAATAAAAGAATAATACATGAAATCTGCCCCTTCGAATTTCGGCAATAATTCCTGAACTCAGGGCAGCTCTGACCTGGTAAGAAGCAACTCCGAGATAGCATGATCTCTTACGTGTCCAATGCTGAGATATGGACGATGTTCACAAATTCACCCAGGCTTAGGCTGAGCCGTGCTCTCGAATGAATTAGCATAAGCAGTACGGTTTGCTTTCTTATAGTGATCCTCGTTTCCCCCACATCCACACAAAGCAACCCAAATCTCACCTCTCTCCCGTCGAGATTCCTTGACCCACGGCCTTCCCGAATTACTCACGTATGGGTGAGGTCACATTAATCGCATGGACAGCTGCTCTCACATCCCTCATTTCTGAAATAGAAAAGTAGAGTAGGATTAGAAAAACTCAGAGAAGCTCGAGACTTTTGAGATATGCTCCCGAGTACGTAAACATACATACACACACGCGCTCGCTCTGGCGCTACTCATCATGCGTGCGATCAGTGGATCGAATCCTAAATGGTGTGTCGGAGCCAACCACGCCTTCCAGCCTTTGGGGATGATCAATTGCTACCAGACTTGTCCAGGAGGATGAAAGAGTGACTCTCATTTTCATGTGTGGACTGTAGGAAAAACCACCACATGACGTTAGACGCTGATCTGTCCCATAGGTGCCTCATTTATTTCGCTCTCTAACACGAAGAGGCTTCTGAAAAACTGGTGGTCTCACAGGTTAGTTCATTCGCTGGGATTCCCTATTTTACATTATTTAGCGTTTCTGGGAGCTCAGTAGGATTATGCGCTTCTCTGGGTGAGCTACAGAGCTAGGAATTCGAACCAGTTTTGGGTACGGCTCAATATTTGCTGTGCCCGCCAATTCATTAGTATGAGAACCGAAATGCGCTTAGCAAGCCGTCTTGATTTTGAAAGAAAGTGGAATGCGGTGCTCTTCTCAAAAAGCATAACAATCGCATAACATTTCATCCTTGACACTATTCTTTGTTCCTGCTTAAATAACACTTCCACGTCATTCAGAAAGCATCCTCAACATGCCATACTGAGCTTTTCCTTACTTTGCCTCAGTTCTATAGTATTTGGGTAAGAAAAGCTATTGCCCCATATGGCGCATAGATCAAGCGCAAGTGGTCGCCGTTCTGTCCTATTGGAGGAGCAGCTGACGCGAGTTTTTCAGAAGTGTATGATAGTTGCGCACTTACGCTCGAAGAAACGTTCTTTGGTCAATGAAACTGAAATGTGAGGTTTTATCTATTCCAGCTTACTTCTTCGTCATCTTTATGCTCAGAGACGAATGAAAAGAGCTATTCGGCCCGCAGGGAAATCTTCACATTTGTTTACTTTCAATAAATTATTCGCTTCCTCGCGGGTTAACCGTTAATCACCTCACCTTTCCAAAATCACGCATGGGAAGAGGTTGGTGAAAAATAACTGAAACTTTCAAGATTTACCGAATTTCTTAGAATTTTCTTAAGAACTTCTAACCTTGGTTGAAAGATTCTTTTCTTCATGTGTTTCTCTGTATGCCCCTATCCCTCCAATACACCTCCCGCCGCCTCCCCCCCCCCTCAAATAAGGCACGACGTTGGCCCTGTTTCCGCCTGCTGTCGGCGGCGCTGCGAAAGGTAAACATGATTGGAGGTAACTAGCATGTTCTTTCGAGTATTTACCTAGTTGTACGTGGTAGTCAGCAGTCAGCGACATGTTTTGACACGCTTGTCTTGTGCTCGTTCTTTGGGGGCTTCCCCTTACAACGCAGCGCCTCTTCTTTTGACTTGTCCTTTCTACTACATGAGAACACGCAGCGGAATCTACAAGCGGGTTTAAAAGTACCATTTTTAATATGAAATATTAAATAATGGACTAAGTAATGCCTGGAATACGTTCATGACGGGCGAAATGCAAAATAAAGGAAAAAGAAAATCAATGTAGGGATAAATAATAAATAATTAATGGGGAATAACAAATAATAACAAATAATAAACAATAATAAATAAATAATAAACAAATAAATAAATAAAGAAATAAATAACCCAGTAGTAAAGGTGGAAGTGAAAACCCCTAGGAGCGGATAAGCAACACCCTGATGGTTCCATACTTTTGCTACTATTGGAATGAAAGGACGCCGAGCGTGAACTCTGTCGAGAACATACCCTCGCCTTCAAATGACCAGAAATTGTGCAATTGCAGAAATTGACGTGGCATTAACGTGGCATCGATTCAAGAACATCTTTGAGCACACGTGATGTCACCTTTTCATCGAGAATTTAGCCACGTGTGCCAATGCCACGTCAATTTCTGCAATTGCACAATTTCTGGTCATTTGAAGGCGAGGTTATGTACACTTTGTTTCATGCAGCCAGAAACCCACGTGGCACACGTGGCTAAATTCTCGATGAAAAGGTGACATCACGTGTGCTCAAAGATGTTCTTGAATCGATGCCACGTTAACTCTTCTTCTCCCTAGCGTTAGTCCCGCGCAGTCGCACGAATCGATGCCACGTTAATGCCACGTCAGTTTCTGCAATTGCCACAATTCTTGCGCGTCATCTGAAGGCGAGGTTATTGAAGGTATCGCTGAAGCAAAAACTGACTGAGAAAAGGCGCCTTAGGTAGACTGGACAGTGATCAATCATGGTCTGTCCGCCTTTCGGCCGACACGCCCACTTGCTACCCGTGGAGATTGCGTGATTGGCTGCGTGACCAATCCACGAAAAATCCCCACGGGTAGCGGCTAACCAAAATAGGCGCGGGTTAGTGGAGTAGTGGAGCAAGCAATTTTCAGAAAGCTCGTCCCGGCCCCGCCCCTCCCTTATTTCAAAGTGTCGTGCCTTGTGGATGGGGTCGAGCACATGCATCGGTGATCTGTCCACCAGGTAAAACGTGGGGTCTCAGTGGGCGCCCACAACACCTCGAAAGGGAATGCGTGCGCGTAAAGGCTTTGACATGCGTGCCTCCTGCGGGCTCAAGTGCAGGAACTATTCCCTAACGCACAAGTACAATGTGCTTGTAAAACGTACACTCATTCATTTCTACGGCTCTTCACAGTGCCAAAAATGCGTAGCTCGGAAACACCGTAAAAAAACAGCCCCCAGGAGACTATAAAAAAAATGGAAATGATTATTTTTGCTGAAGCTGTCCAAGAATTTTGTTGAAGAATTGGGGCTCCAAGTCATTTCAAACACAGATGATTCACTTCCAAAAATTTTCTTGGCATTCAAACCTTTGTTATTATAAAAAAAATTTGGATTTATTGATTTACCTAATTTTTCAATGTAATTTTTTGAGTAAAAAAATCATCATTTTTCTGTATTTTTCAAACACTAGTTCAGAAGCCTTCTATGAAAATAAGGCATCTGGTGGGTTCCCAGATAAATTATTAGAGTCAAATCTTGTTGCCGAAAATTTTCATTGATCTGTTTTTGGAAGGGAGGTGTGCGAGCAGGGACAACGATGAAGTTTGCCACTTTTTCTAAGAATTTCGCCACCTCCTTTATGCTCGCTCGGTCTCCATGCGATCCCCACGACCATCCTTCTCCCTTCCCCGACCACCACTACCACCCTCCCCATCATGGGTGTTTCTATAGTAGTATATGTAGTTTGATTCTGAGACCAGTCGATACAGCCCAACTCCGCCCACTTTTCCTCCAAAACGGCCGTCGAGCTGAGGGGGGAGGGGGGCGGTGGGTGGTTGTTATGTGCAATGCAGTGGAGGCGGCAAACCTTGCCATCGCCATTCACTCAACTTATTACTATCCAAATACCATCCCATTATTCATCCCCTGAATGGACCCCCTCCCCACCCTTCCAAAACCACATATGTATGCGACCCTATGTTCGAGTAGTGCGAACGGACGGTTGACTCTGGTGCCGAGTGGGCCACTCCCACTGAAGTGAAATACTGTCGAAAAACTTCTTTGTTCTTTAATCAAATTGTATTAGATGGTGTAGGCCCACCAGGCTTGGTCATCCCATCAAAATCAGTCATTTGGTACTAGATTTGTCCGCGAGGATATAAACACTCACTTGACATTGGAAGGCTCTCTCAAGCCATTTTATAGGTCAAATCGCATTCAACCACTAAGATTCTGACCTAAGTGGAGTGGAATGCGTGGCGCATCCCGAACGGGGGACATTTAGGACTAAAATCAGGAATTTTTCGACGTTTTCTTCCCCTTACCCATATTTCCCCATGTATTCCTTCTTATCTTATCGTGATATCATTTCTACGAAGAGATAGTTTTATATAGAAAAGGATCTAACCGAAAACTGAACCTCGTTTTTTGTAGGATAAGCTTCACAAAGAGGACGATTCGATTTTCTCGCTCATATCTGAACTTTTTCTATACGCGAGTGACAAACACAGCGTATTTACGTCGATTCATTGTAGAAGGGTAATTTTGTCGTCAAAAGAAAGCTCTCAGAATGAACTCGTCGGGGTGGCGGGGAAGGGATAGCCGAAAAGTTCACATGTACCAAAGCACACACACGTGGGGCCTGCCAGTGTGCGTGCGTTTTGCCCGCTCGTTCTTTGTTGTCCGTCAGTCATCGAATCGTTCATCATTAGACTTGTATAAAACCAGCCCAGATCACAGGCGACCTTCCCAGAGTTGTTTGTCGGGTGTCCTTCCTACTGTTGCGTTTTTCTTCCATCACCAATCCTCTTAGGAACTAGGAGTAGTTAGGGTAACCCATAGGAACTGGGGAAAAGAAGGGGTAGAGTGAATTTTCGCACACCGTGATCGACCGCGGAACGATCTATAAGACTAGTTTGGCGATGTTTCTTCTACTACTCATTTTTATCGAATCGCCGCTAATCATTTTCATTAGCATCGATTGAAATCTAGCCTTTCTGGCTTCCTACTCATCTACATTTTTGATGCAGGTCGACTTGTTTATTTATTTGTTTATTTTTATTTATTTATTTATTTGTTCATTTCTTCCAATCTTCTTTCCTGTTTTTATTCCTCGCAAGTTTTTCCGCTTTGTGAACCTTATCCTCGAATTATTCGTTTGTCTTCGTATTCCTCGGCGATTTCCCTAACCATTTCCCAACTTTTTTCCTGTCCAAGTTTTTGATCTGATTGCTTCTGTTCGCTGCCTTTTTTCGGATTTCCTGACACACTTCATGACAACTCGTCCATTCAGATATCCTTTTCACAAGTTCTCTTTCTTCCACGATTTTCACCACTATGCTTTTGCGTCTTTTTTGGGTCTCATCCAGTAAGGGGGGCATGTGGTGCGACAGTTCATATTGCATGAAGTAATCCACTTTTTTCAGGGGAGGGAAGCTCTGGGGTGGGTGTAAAAGTTTAAGCAAAATGGTTCACG
>MU892778.1:0-14167 GCA_036418205.1 Ostertagia ostertagi
ATTCGAATTCAACATAAGATCAGAACAAAACCTGCAGAAATCCGCAAGCTGCAAAATCTGCACAGACTCTACTAGCAAAATGTGTACTCAGATTCCGCCCTGATTAAGACTGAGCGCTGGTAGGCGACGAGGATCATTCCCACACCAATTTAAACTTCAGCATTCGTCACTTAAGAAGTCGTCGAGATGGTTGGAAAAAGACGACGTGTGGAGGGAAGCTTCCCACGCCAGTTGGTTCAATGCATACGAGGTCGTTTATGGGACGTGTGGCTGAGCGCCACATGAAGGAGGTTGGTTCACTTCTCTCGGTTGACGAAGCTTGTGTTTCTAGAGCATCTCATCGGTATGCTGGAGAGACATTGGTGTTGTGTTTAATTCACCTGGTTCCTGAAGAGGTGTGGTGCATCAGTCCCGTGGAAGACCGCCGAATGTTCAGCTCTCCTTCAATCTTCTATAGTTTCGGCTTTTGATAACTTTTAGAAGATTCATCGCTGTCCAGCTATTGAAGAGATCGCTTCTTATAAAGAGCTCGCTTTCCGCCGCAAATGAAAACGCTTCCATATGCTGGTAGTTCGCAATATAGAAGGTGAGTGGAAACGACACCTTAGAGAGACGATTCCGCTGCTGCTTAGTCAGCTCATGCGGTAACCACCTGTATTTTCCGCTCCCCAATTGACGTCAGGAGCTGCATACTCCTGATCTGCTTACTCCTCCTACTGCTAGCTAAAACAATGTTGGTCCGGAACCATCTTCTATGGCAATCTTCAGAAAGCTGTCGTCAACAGCGGAACTCAATCTCATGACTCCTCATTTCACTATGAATTTCTTCAGGACCAAAATGTTGGAGCTAGTACTGTGCTGCGCTTCTATTGATGCTTTTACCAGGAAGGTCGTTAAGGGCGTGCCAAGCTTTTTCAAAATGGTTTCTTGCATGACATAGGGGCACATGTGGGAACCACAGAACCATGGTTCATTTTTTTTCCTGAACGGCTCTCTGAATACCAGAAAAGGGGTGATGAAGGGTCCGTGGTTCGATTCCTTGCGATGACAAATTTTTGCATTTCGAGTAGGAATCTCAGAATTTGCGCAAAATAGCGTGATCGCCATGAATGGATGTCATTTGCATGATTGGACCGTTAGCAACTCTTACAAGTAGCTTCAGCCCAAAAAAGTGGTCATGGAATTTGTGACACCAAAAGGGCACCAATGTAGCACCAAATGGCTTTGGGTGGCGTCCACGCTAAAATCGTGTCATATTCGTAATCAGGACACAATAACCGTTATGACCGAAGTTTCAGAGAAAATAAGAATTTGACCCAATATCGAATAGTTGGACCATGGATAAGTCAGTAGCCTTAGACTTGATAGCGTGAGTGGAAATTTGAGGCGGTTCCTTAGTAATTAGCAGTCCGTACATCAAGATGCTAACAACACAGTTTCCACTCGATTCTTCTTCGCCTTTTTTGTTATTCAGGATCAGTCATCGGAAAATGAACCATGGCTGTTCCGTGGTTCCCAATGTTGTCTCTATGCCATGCAAGAAACCATCTGAAGAGCTGGAGCCATGAAACGACCATTCCTGGTTAGGCAGCATCTTAGTGGTCATTCGACCGGTTGTGGGAGCGCTGCGCGAGCTCGACGCTGATAAATTAATGTTCCCCAAACAATGTTTAGTACACTTCAGTTCAACCTTATAAAAAACCACAAGACGGTAAGCCCAATGGATTTCGCATGTACTGAAGGAAATAAGATATGAGGCTTGAAATGGTTGATAGGACTGCGAACCTCGCAAGAAATTCCTGTGCTAAAATACCTCAAGAAGACATGGCATCTCGAACTCTTATTACAATCTACTCTTCGATTGGCAACATCTACTCTGCTCGGTCAATCTGTTCGTGAAAGTACCAGAGTTCTGGAGGCGATGAACTCGACGAAGGTCGCTTTCCCGTCATCCTAGCTTTCGTAGCTTTTCTCTTACCCTTTTTGACCTGCGGTGCATTGCACCATCAATCAATGTCTGCGTGGTGACTGGAAAACATGGGTTTTCTAATCCTTCCTTAGGAGTTTGGCTTTAGCGTCACCTTTCATCTATAGTTTATATTTAATTATGCGCTAAAACGCTGCATTTCGTTGTGTGTTTGGCTGTAATCTTGCAGTTATTTGTGTTCAAGCACGAAGCACAATGAATTTTCGCGCTGGTCCCGTACGGGAAAGTAAGTTTCCTTTTCCTTGAATATCGTAGAACATTCTTCAATCAAAATTATGGGTTATAATGTTGTGCAAGATTATAAACTTCCTTCGGCATAACTGTGAAATTTGGAATTGTTTCGACATAAGCTTAAAAACTAAGAAGGTGGGCCAATTTTCAAAGCTTCTTGTTTCTTTGTTTGTGATTTTTTGTGCGTCGAAAGAGCTTCCAGATTTCGCATAACGGTCTTATGTGCTCGTGAGCAAAAAACAATAGCTAGAAGAAAAATTCCTCCACGGGGAAAAATTCAGGTTCGAAAAGGTTAAAGAAGATTTTGAACAGTGGGAAAATAGCAGTAATGTTAAGAGTTCTTAGTAAGTAATGGCTATGGGTGTTACAGCCACCTTATATTATTTTGTCAGGGTCGTCTGTGTCGGAGTCAAGATGCTCGACATTTATAGCTGCGCTTTCCCGGCCGCATTTGCTTGGTACTCTTGGATAGTTTAGGAGTTCTTGTAGTTTTGTTTTGCTCAGACATACCCTGTCAGATATTTGTTACGTGCTTTGTTCTTCTGTTCTTAATATTTGTTAATGTTACGCTCCGCCAGCAAACTATTTAGAGGTTGTAGAGTGTTGACTGCCGAAGGGCCTTAAAGTCGTTTTTTGAGGAAAACAAATTGAAAAACGACGAGGACTTCTTAGGAGCTTATAATGAAAATGTTTTCGTAAGAGTTATCTCAGAGTGTAAGGCCGCATCATTGGTCGATTTTTCCTGGGGGTTGCAAGGGAAAAATGGATTTGGAGGTTTGTCTGATTTTCGTGGACTGGACCTCACGTTATTCAGGCTTGCAAATCAAAATTCTTCGCATGAATTCCGCGAGAACAGGCCTTTCTGTGAGAGAAGACATCTCTTGAATGTGGCATGACTTGATGTATGACATTGCACGTGAAAAGAAAAATTTTCATCCGAAAAAAATGACACTACTTATGGAACGACCTAATTGAATCCGAAAAATTTTCTTGATCGGAAGAGTACACATTTGTGGTTGCATGTTTGAGAAAAACACTACATAATTTTCTAAAGTATTTTGGCAGCCAAGTGAATGTTGTTAAAAATGTGAGACCTCACAACCGAAGTTGCTGAATGAAATAATTGCTTGCTGCAATTGGTTTAAGGACGTCTGTGTCTATGCAGATGTATGGCTGATGAATGTATTAGGTTGTCTCATAAGTGATGTCGTTTTTTTTTCAACCAAAAAATTTTCATCTAAATCATGAAACTTTTACATCGTTTTATATATCATTCGAAAGAGAATTGTCTGCTCTACAAAATGCTGTGTTCCGCTTCCACCGCTATTTCAGAGTTTTCGAATTTCAGGCCAGCAAAATGGGAGGTCTCGCCGGCAAAAATTGACCAAACCGACAACTGGCTGTAACTTTATTTTCCCTGGGGAGAAATCAACCAGTGATATACCCTATACTTACCCATGACCTCTTCTAAACATTCCACTCTTAGGTTGCCGAAAAAGCTTTGCCGTTTTTCTTTTCGAATTGGCTGACGGATAAGCCATAGCAATTTTCAAATTAAAATTGTTCCTCGTAAACGTCATTGTTTCATATCGAGTGGTGTTCCTTTTACGAGCACTTCTTCTGCTCTACTCGCTCATTTGTTTTGTTTCTCTGTTTGTTGGGAATTAGTTCGAATTTTAGATGTTTCGGTATAAGGTGCTTTACCGCGAAAGTGACCACATTTCTTTGAAAAAAATTATCCCTTAGAAAATGAGAAAATCAACCAGTCGTACATTCCTAACTTAGTCATGACTTGTTCTTCAAATTCAACCAGTTCTTCAACGTCTCGGCCATAAAAAAATTTCGACCTAGATCACAGGTAATGGTGCTCGATCGTCGAGTTCTGGTTGAAAAACCAGCTCTGGAAATTGAACGACGCGATTTGTAGGAAAACCTAGTAGTGTAATGATTAGAAGAGGTCATGCATAAGTAGAAGGTACATCATAGATTGATTTCTCCCAAGGAAAGATAATGTTAGAGATAGTTGTCGGTTTGGCCATTTTTTGTCGGCCGGACCTCCCATTTCACAGGCCCAAAATTTGAAAACCCTGGAAGAAATGTGGAAGTGGGACATAGCATTTTGTAGAGCAGACAATTCTCTTTCGAATGGTACACAACACGATGTAAAAGCATGGAGGTTTAGATGAAAATTTTTTGGATGAAAAAAAGCGACACTGTTTATGAGAATGTAGTTATTCACAATAATTCATCCTGCACTGCGGACGGTTTTTCTCCAACTTAGCCTTTCACCTTCATTCTTAGTTCTCACCATCGTTGTGTTTACTGGTTGTTTTTTTTCTGCATGGGACGTTGGTGCACTCTTATGAGTATATAAGTAAATAAATAAATAAATAGGAAAAGTGCGACACAGGAAAACCACTGGAAGCAATTAGTAAAAGAAGGAAGGCTTCGATTTTCTCAAGCGAAACAATTTACGTGAACTTCTCGAACCATCACTCTGAGTCAACGAAGTGGATGAGTATTATCTGAACTGAAAGGTCACCGGTTTTGAAGACCTGCACATTGCGATAAACACTCGTAAGAAGTATTTTCTGAAATGAAGAATGAAGTAAATACAGAGTCTATTATCAGAAGGAGGCTAGGAAGAGTTTTGACAACGCCGACAGCAAGCTCACTGCAGCCATCGTTCCTGATACCAAGGTCAACCGAGTGTCCCCAAGAGGCCCATCGCGCGGCGAAGGAAGAGACGCAGATGCGGCAAAGGACGAGTCGCAGCGCGTGCTGTGCGATATGAGACGTAGTATGGTACACTCTATTTAACCTGACGCCTAACCGCTACAGTATGCGCTGCGACTCGTCCTTTGCCGCGTCTGCGTCTCTTCCTTCGCCGCGCGATGGGCCTCTTGGGGGACACCCAGGTCAACCGTCCTGGTACAAGTGCAAACGAAGGAACGTATTTGCGATTTTGAGAGGGAGGGTCGTTTTCAAGGTTAGCCAGGGCGAATTTCTCGGAAAAGTGTGAACGGCGAGTAGTATTCGATGACGTTGAGAGTCGCAGTTGCGAGCGCGAGTGTCGTTTTGGATGTCTTTTCTACGGTTCCGGCAGCATGGAAAATAAAATGCAAAATAAAAGAGATATAAAAAGAAATAAAATAAAAGGCAAAATTGTGAGTCCAGATACTGTAGAAACAGCCATGATGGTGTACCCTGGTTAGAACCCTTCTTTGTTCTCCGGAGCCAGATTTCTAAGCTCTTCCTCGAATGATAGACTCAGAAGAAGATCTGTGTTCTCCTTCCTGAAAAACCGCTCAGAATGGAGAGCAAATCGAGCTTGCGTATGAAGTTTTTATTCTGGAAAACATCATTAGTATTTTGGAAGAATGGGAACGTTTGCAAATAAGTTGCGTACAAAGCGTCTGCACACTAAATGCCTTGTTTTTTTTTGCAATTTTTCACGCTGGAACACTACAATCTTCCAAACCTGCATTCCGAGTACAAATTTAGAAGCTGTTTCTATGCAAAGCGTTTACAATGAACACTGACCAGATTACCAACCTTTATACAACAGAGTCCTGCGTACGAGAAAATTATCATAATGAAGTGAGATCAGGTGAATGGGCGGGAATGTGCCTGACTATATACGTGAAGAACAACACCGCATTCACGGGGACGTACAAGTGCCGGGTGAAGACTGCATGACTCTGGAGGCATTGAAGTCCACTGTAGCACAAGGGGAAAGCATAACCGAGAGTGCTGTCATCCCATTCGATTCAAGTAGCTGTTGAGCAGAATCTCGCGAATTTTCGATCGACTCGCTCGTTTGGCCGTGTTCATCTGCTGCTCTGCAATAGTGGTAATTGATAAGTTCCAGCGAGACACTGAACATTCAAGAAGTCGTAAAGGATTCTCTCTTCGATTGAAAACTTATAGCATGTCTTTGCAAACTGTTTAAGTTGCACAGGTAATCAAGAAGACGGTATAGTGCCGCTCAGAGAAAGGCGCTTTGGCTTCTCCGTAAATTGTTTTGACCCTACGCCGACTAAGGGTTATGTTACTGACACAGCTCATTCGGGATCTAAGCTAGAGTCCGAATCCCTGGTAAGCCAAAGTATTCTGCTCACAACTCGAAATTTTGTGAGAAAATCCATTACTGTTCATACAACTGTTGGTGTTATTAGTAACTAATAAGAAAGAGAAGATGCAAAGGTAGCCGCAGTACCACGGCCCGCACTTGCACAAGTTTGAAAAGGCCTGCGATCGTTTCTCTTGGGCAATATGGTCTCACATGCGCGACCAACTGCTACCCCCTGCCCCACGACCTATGTACTGTGCTTCACGCCTGGATCTATCTTATATCGTTATGTTTACGGCCCGTTCCCTGATAACCTTCAAATCTTAACTTCTTTTGGCAGGCATTATTCAGCAATGACACCCTTAACATCGAAAAAATCATTGTAAAATCTTCAACTTAAGGGAAAGCTTGAAGTTTTGATCAGAAAATATTAACATTCGCCATAGCCCTTCAACTCCGTTTTGGACCGTGTAGCTCCGAATGGCGCCAAAACCAGGCCGCTATCATGACGAGAGCCAAAATGGCCCGTAGGCGAAGCTCCAATAGGGAAATTTTCAAGATTGTTGGACTGTAAAGATCAAATAATGCCGCTGATTCTTCTCATTTCAATTGCTCTAAACAAGAGAAATGGTGATGCAGCGAGACAGTGGTCGTCTTTAACGGAACTGTTCGAGCAAATTTCAGATTAGATTTCCATAATGGTGTTAAAGGAGAATTCCACGATATGGGCGAAGGAAGAAGAAGGAGAACTCACTACAACAAAGAGATAGGCGATATTCTAAGGTTGCGGACTGACGAACAATTGGTATCGAAGGGTATGCCCGGCGATCTAGCATAGCTTTTCCTTGTCCATTTGGCACGCTATTGACCGTAAGCCTCCCATACCCCCTCCCCCCCCTTTCCCAGAGAGCGCGATAGCGTTGAAGAGGGCAGCATCGATTGAAGTCGCATCACAGTACGCGAATCAACGGGAAAGGAAGGGAACTGATTTCTTGGTTCGGGCCGTCTCAACTGGCTTTTATCCCTGTACAACTAACCAGATCTGTCCTTATATCTAATGCGCTGCCTTTTTTATCGTAGAATCCGCCTTTACTCGATACTGGGTTTGCTTGGAAATATGACATCAGCTGAATTGGTGACCTGCTGGTCCCACAAGCCACGTGTGGACCGGATCATATTGTAAAGGTACTGAGATTCCAAGTGGAAGTGGAAGTGACACATTACAAAAAGGAATAGATCAACGACTGACGCTTCATCGTTTCATACTTTCGTGCATAGAATGTGCTTTTGAATCCTATTCGGCACTATAAGAGCAATACTTGTGCGGTACGAAACCGGTGGTCAATCCATTGCAACCGATAAAAAGGTTGACACTAGGGTGGATCTGGGCCTCATCTCGTGGCCACTATGCAGTTTGATGCTGTGAGGAGATTTTGAGTAAGAGCGGCTCAAACAAAACATACATATCCTGTCACAGACTGGGAGGGACACTCCGAGACCGCGACATTAACACGTTGACGACACGCCCTTGTGCGCGCACCTACCCACCTTACTTTACAAATTTGCATCAACAGTTACTACGTTACCAATAATTTTCATTTGGTACTCCAAGAGTAGGAAGGGCCAGTCTTGAAGCATGAAAATGGAGGCACAATTTAGGAAAAACAAGCCTCTTCCGTGTGAAAGTGCGGGACGTATGTGTCCCGCACTGTCGTCAAAGTGTTAAAGGAATCTTCCACGGAAAAAGCTCCGCCCTCATTACCACAGAAAACGATACCTTAAAGGAATCTTCCACGGAAAGAGTGATCATTTTGTCTTGTGTGTAGGATTAGTATTATCGAAACTAACGCTTATGTTCCGTTCTTTTTGCTATGCTCATGAGGCTAGGGGCCTAAGGTATCGTTTTTCTGTGGTAATGGAGGCGGAGCTTTTTCCGTGGAATTCCTTTAAGGGTCGCAGGCTCGGGGCAGTAGGGGTCTAAGCAAATGCTCGCAAAAGTTCAGCTCGGTTCAGTCCTAAACACGGGTCGCGTGAATCAGAGAAACTCTCTATAGCGAGGAAGTAGGACATTTAATTCATGGACTGGCATGCTGTCACGGTCTAAAAGTGCTCGACAAAAGAAGCTAACCGTTTGCCTGATGTGGCCTACTGCTCCCTTTTATCAGTTTGCGTTGCACCCTCTTGCATACAACGTACTCTTCGGCGTTTTCCCTCTCCTCGCTGTGTCTCTCCTTCACACCACGTCCGACTTCAGAAGGGAGTTTCAGTGTTTTTCATGGTGCTACTTCCTTTTTCTCCCCCACTAGCGTTCCTCATCGCACTTTTCGTCTGACCATAATTTCGAACAAAATAACACATCAATTTGATTCCGAGCCGAGCCTTATAGGATCTTTTTCAAAATGGAGGCTCTTCAGTTCTAGACTTACAGAGAACTAATAAAATCGGGTACTTACCCATAACACATTCAGGATTAGCTATCAATTGAAGCAAGCACTGTGCACCTTCACATTCTCGTAGCAATTGTCGGCATTCCACATCCAGGTACCTATTCTCTGTAATAAATTATTGACGGCATAAGCTTGTGAATAACTGCTGAAAAACATGAAGCTTCAACATACCATCAATCACAAGGCTTGTTACTGTCAGTGAAATGCACGACAACAATATCAGTGATACAATCATTTTTACCTGAAAAGGTAGATCGTTGGCGAAATCGAAGTGAATGGAAGCAACAACTGATATCGAGGACAAACGCGAAAGGGTTGGCAGTCAGATGTGAGTGATTCGATTGAAAGTAGAGCTGTGAATGAGCAAAGTGGAATAAATCGCATACTTTCCAGTGGATCGCTGCTGCTCAAATACCTTTTGTAACAAAGTGGAAAGCTTAAGTCTAGCCCAGAATTGCAATCGCTGAGAATAATGGACTCTAGGATCAAATCTTCTGTTTATATAGCGAGAGCAACTCCTTCAAACAATGGGTAATGGCGGTGATATCATCATGTGAGGCATTTTCAAATAATACGGTAAGAAGTGTGGACAGTGAATAATAACATGGACTGCGTCATTTCAAGCCCACACTTCGCTCGTGGTGCACTTGCACTATGTATGTCATAACGTTTTAGCTGGAACCAAGGTCAACCGTGGCGAGTGACCAATTTCAGATGGACGACCTCGCGTTTCGCAAAAATTACCAGATTCCCCCAAACGACTGCGAAAGTTTCCTAAGAGTTGCTATTTTTTCCATTTTGCATAAAAGTCCTCGCTATTCATATTTTTTGAGTTATGGTTCATTTCGCTTAGTCGACCCTACCACCTTCCCTTCTCTCAAAAAAAATCCCAGGATGCAGCCCTACCGCCACGATGACTCGACGAGAAGGGTGGTAAAATTCGTTGGGCCCAACAAAGGTGATTACGCTCAATCATTGTCCTATTGCGGCAGAACTATAGCAGAAAGTTGAATGAGTAGAGAGAAGTGAAGAGGGGATAGAGAGGAGAAGGATTGATGAAACCGCCTGTACAAGCACAGCAAGAAAACAATTTGAAAGAAATGGGTAAACCGTGATTGATATTAAGACGCATCAAGAACGAGGGGCTCTGGGTGAATGAGCCATTTATCATGTACAAAATATTAAATGTAAAAAAAAGTAAAAAGTAGTTATACTACACTACTGTAGCAATACAAAAACCACTAGCCTGGCTAGGACTGATTTGCACACGTTTTGAGCGCACGGTCCGCGATGTGTAGGTCTGGCGCGCACTCCTGGATACCGATCTCACGCCTTCCTTTGCGGGAGGGTGTACTTCTACGTCTTCCACATCTTACTTATCGTACCACTCATTTGGATACCCATTTAGATACTTCAATGCTCGTTGTCGGCCGATGATCTATAACGACAACCACACGCTTCCCCCTACATTTTTGACAATTTTAGACGATATGGGCCCAGTGCTGGCTCACAGCTTCTTGGAGTTTCTTCAGAGATTCTAAATCGCGCTGCAGTGTGGGGTGGGAGAGAGGGGTGTGGAGAGGGAAGGGGAGGACAAGTGTGCGCTTTACTTCTTGACGTACCAAACGTTATGAGAGTCCTCCACCGATCGTCCTTACATCTGGCTACTCAAGAAGCTCTAAGAAACACTTCGTTCCTTTGCCCCACCCACCGCGAGAGGTGGTGAGATCAGCGTGCATTGATGTAGAGATCAGCGTGCTCTCTCAAACGACGTGCTCTCTCGCGTATTTTGTCTTCTTTGACGCCCTGTCTCGCCATCGTACCACATCCGACCTTATTGAAGGTTAAGGCCTTAATTTCAGCGTTCCCAAAGATTCTCTTGCTTTCCTCCACTTTCAGGTCGTTCCGCAGCTAAGCTATCACTACGAAGCGCTCTTAGCACCAGACTAATCCCGGGTTTGACTTTAAGTGTCATATTGACCACTGTGGTACAGATATCTCTATCTATTCGCGAGTGAATGGGTATGTCTCTCACAGAACTTAGCAATCTTCGATAGAGAATCAGTGGATGTCTCATGAACGACTCTCTATTAATCCCACCCCGAAGGTGCGAAACACATATAAAAGCCTCACCGCACGGTCTTCAAGCAAAGGGTGCCTTCTAACGCTCGGCTTTTACAAAGGTTAGCGGGTTACGACATCGTTCATGGCTTATTCTCCCTTAGTTTTTCTTTCTTGTAATCTGAAATGTTGCTTGGACGAATTGTTTCAAAAGATGCTTCGATTTGCAGGCTCCGAAGAAGGCGAGTGCGCCGAAACGTTAGCCGAATAAATCGTATATCAATCTCGGAAGCTTGAACAGAAGAAACTACAACAGTGGATGTTTGTCTTGAGGTGTTCGCGGTGTTCGTAATTTTGCTTATTAACGAAATGAGCAAGCAAGCGGAACAACTGAATTGGTTGCTATACCTCAGCGGATTTTAAATAGCAGGGGAAAACCATGTCTTTAGCCCCTGTATGATATTCTGGCATTCCCTCTTTTCAGTTGCGAGCTGCTTCGCGGTGGAAGAATTTCATGTATAGGAGGTTTCAGCTTTGCGATATCCGAAGCTCGAATCCACTGTAAGCAGTAGATGTCTGCGCCAACAGTGGTGGTATTGTTTGAAATCTGTAATGATGCAATCCTACAATCGGAGAGCGGAACCTACTCCGGGTGAAGTTCACCTATTGGGGCTTGTTGTCGCTGCTGAGCTGGGTGTTCCCACTAATGTCCCATGCTGCTTGAGTAGAGCGCACTCATCGATCCCAGCGACCGCTGGTCAAGCGAATCAAAACTACGAGTTTTACGGTCAAATTGAGGAGATCATCACACGTCGTCTTTCGAAGCCACCTCGTTCAACTCTTGAGGATTCCATATTCCCAGCGTGCACAATTTCTCCATGGTAAAAAGGGAACGACACATGTTGCCCGGGGACTACTGTCATTGGGTGTTCGAAACATGTTGGTCTTCAGGGCCGTAGTCGCTTTGACGAAGCTTTCGTAACCGCCTCCAACAGGCGTTTTCTTTTAGGAGTATAGTCCCTCAGATTCCCTCCGACACTGCTCCTGCAGAGAACCCCTGAGGAACTCGCGAAACAGACATTGACGAACATGTGTTGAAATGAGTGGCATCATTTCTCTCCTAAAGACGGTACGTGCTGTCGAATTTCGTAATATGAAAGCGCACTAATGGTAAGGTCGCCACATACTCCTTTTCGGGGAAACACCAACATAGTTGCGCGTTATGAAGAAATCAACAATTATTTATAACTCAACCTAAAAGATGGCATCGAGCTGATTATTAGGTAGCAGTCTGTTGAGCCTCCAATATATCACAATAGTCAGGCGCCAAAATGATACGGAAGAAGTTTGATTTTTCTGCTCCGAGAAAGTTCTTGAATTGTCGCTGGAATTCATGCTTTTATACGGAGCATCCGCAATAACGTTGAATTAGGCATGCTTTATGAGCAACCAACATGGAAGACGTGAGATTGAGAACCAGGAAGGAACGACTTTGTTGTGCAAGGTTCAGTATCGGCTCTGTCCGTTCCTCCGTCTCATTGTTAAAAATAACTTTCACCAAACAAGTAATTAAAATTATACGTGGGTCAATAAATATCTACCACTCAAATTACACCACTTCGACGAGGCAAGCAGAAATTCTATACACAGTAAATTCTCACAAAGAATTCAAAGAGAATCAGTGTCTCTTAGGGAAAAAATTATGGTGCCTCATGTTGTAGCATCTAAAAAATAGCGGATTTACCTAGACCAGTACTTTAATAGTAGTATAGTATCTAGACGAGATAAAAAGCAAAATGCACCAGTAATGAAGAAGAATGGAAGAGACAGCGGGAAACGCTGAAACAGCACAAATTGGAGTTGTGTAGTAATTATCAGGCGGATTCCATTGTCAGAAAATGCTTCTTCGTAGAAGTTTGGGTATTGCGACTTTATTATTGAGGGAGGACGCGAGGACAATGAAGATGTCGCGGCACGAGAGTATCGGCTTCGTAAAATCTGGTATTAGTATATTGTTATCCTACGTATACTTATTAATTCTGGTGAGGAGTGAGGTGTGTGCTGGTGGTCGTGTATTGTGTGTGTGGTTCTTTGTCACGAAAATGTCATAGCGCTGCTTCACCTGCAATAGCTTGCGTAGATGCGTGCTATTCTCAAGTACGGTTGCATGGGACCTAGAGGGTGTGCGGCTCGCTGGCCTGTGAGGGGGTGGGACGATGGAATATTGGGTGGGGGACCCAAAGTGATAACGACTGATTAAAATCCGAAATGAGAGCGGAAGTGGTGTAGCGGTAAGTGGCACGCTCACCACGCGAGCGGTCCGGGGATCAAATCCTGAGTCGCCCGTGGTCAACCATACCAAGTAGTGGCACGTGGCGCTTACCCCCAGCCAACCAAGCCTTCCATCCCTCCGGGGTCGGTTAATTGGTACCAGACTTGTCTGGGAGGATAAAAACACTGACTTGTACATCGGCTGGCCCCGCAAGTCATTGTATAGGCCACATCGCATTCAAACGCCACTACGAATGTACAAATGGAAGTAGAATGCGTGCCGCATCCCAAAAAGGGATTGATCAACGGCAAATGCTTTATCCTTCATCATTATCTTCCGATTTTTGAATGGAGATGCAGCCAAGCCGACTGAAGTATGTACGGTCTGCTTGCTTTCAATGCATATGTAATTGGTTAACACTTATGCCTTGCAAGCAATGCGGACCGTACTTCAGTCGGCTCGGCTGCATCTTCTCAAAAAGAGGCCCATTTTTCGTCAGGTTTCTTGCCACCGACAATGCCTTCCACATTTTCCGCTCAAGAATGAACTTGGGATTCTTTTACAAGCACGAAACATTAGCCTGTAGAGACATCAATTTTCAAACTTTGGATGACAGAGGTAGGCTTGGTAGAAGTGGATGATTCTCTTTTGACACGGACATGTTTCTATCGAAAAGTAAGCATGGGCCTCCGGAGGTCTTCTGAGCTCCATATCATGCAAAATCTCGGAAGTTCTTGAGCTCCGGCGTTAATTTGGTCCAAATCCGGCGAGATTGCTCGGTTCAACAGTTTTTGCGACGCGCTGACCTTTTGTAAAGTCCGACAGCAGTTTCTACTATGCTGTTCCCGTGAGAAGTAGAGTGCTTATAACAATAAAAGATTTCATGAAAATGCGATAACTCTGCATCGCACTGTTGAATATGACACTATGAGCTAGTTGGAACCAGGGTGAATAACGGTCGAGGAAATCCTCGACAGGGGGTCGTATTTGCTCCGATGAGAGTTGGGAGGGGGTCGTAATCAAAAGGTTCATCAACGGACACAACGGTGCTGCTGCCACTTATTTGCTGTCATCATTAGTTTCACAAGTGTTGTAGA
>MU892783.1:0-21045 GCA_036418205.1 Ostertagia ostertagi
TGTATGGCCGCGTTTAATCACAAGTCCTTTTACAATAGCCTCATGGTTTATTTATTTATTTATTTATTTATTTATTTATTTATTTATTTATTTATTTATTTATTTATTTATTTATTTATTTATTTATTTATTTATTTATTTATTTATTTATTTATTTATTTATTTATTTATTTATTTATTTATTTATTTATTTATTTATTTATTTATTTATTTATTTATTTATTTATTTATTTATTTATTTATTTATTTATTTATTTATTTATTTATTTATTTATTTATTTATTTATTTATTTATTTATTTATTTATTTATTTATTTATTTATTTATTTATTTATTATTTATTAATTTATTTATTTATTTATTTGCGGGGCGGAAGTGGTGTAGTGACAAGTGGCGCGCTTACCACGCGAGCGGTCCGGGGATCAAATCCTGGGTCGTGAGTCGCCCGGGCCAACCAAGCCTTCCATCCCTCCGGGGTCGGTTAATTGGTACCAGACTTGTCTGGGAGGATAAAAACACTGACTTGTACATCGGCTGGCCCCGCAAGTCATTGTATAGGCCACATCGCATTCAAACGCCACTGCGAATGTACAAATGGAAGTAGAATGCGTGCCGCATCCCAAAAAGGGATTGATCAACGGCAAATGCTTTATCCTTTATCCTTTATCCTTAATTGGTGCGAGGTTAGCAATATAAAACCATACAACGACAAAGAAAAGGAGAAAAAAACAACATTGAAAAAAATCATAGAGTTAACAGAGTCTGAAAGCATATTGCACTGCAGATACTCTCACCAACTGTATTCAGTGCTCAACCTTTTTGAGGAGAGCCACGCAGAAAGTTGCAGGCCTCAAGTGCCAGGAATGCCAATGCTGGCTGCAAGCAGAGTGGTTCGGGGATAACGAGAAAATCACTAATCAGCCATTCACCGAATAACCACAACTTGTAAATTGGAATCATACTATGGTTTCCGAGAGCGCAATTTACATGGGATACAGTCCTGTAAAGCAGTAGAGTATTTTTTCGATGAAATTCTACCTTCGACATTTAACTTTGACAGGGTGGCACCCCAGCGTACGTAGCGCAAGGACGAGGGGTTTTTGCATCAGGCGAAAGTGCCGTTTGTCTTCAGAAAGACAGACTAACCTTTAGGGCGAAATTTTTGTTCAGATCCAGAATTTGGTATTTAAATCGGAAATCGAGCGCGTTGTCTACAATGTGATGTCCGCTGCCGCTGAGCAGTGTTTAACAGCGCGGCAACGCATTACAGCTCTAAGGTCAAGTAGAATTTTGTCGCTAGAAAACTTACCCTTACGAGATAAAAAATCCTAACCCGGTTAGTATTCCCAAGCATTAACCTCTCATGGGTGCGCAATTTGCGCTACAATTTTCCAACGCAGACACGATAGTAGTGTTATAACAGCTTAGGGTTTTACAGACAAGCGTGATATACCTGCTATGGATGCCGTCTCATGTGGAGATTAACTCGTGGGCTCAGCTGTTGATGATCATGCGTGCGATGCGACCGCTTCGTCATCTACACCCTTGTGCCGCACATCAGACGTGTTGTCGTCGAGCTTTGTCGCGGTTTCAAAGAAATTCTTCTGGTAAGCAATCACCGAAATAGTTGGTAGTTTCTTCCAGAAATATCTTCCGATTTCAGGTAACAATTCTGCTGATAGTTCTAATGTTTGTTTTCGCTAGCTTTGGAGTGCAAATCGTTGGAGGAAGCTTGGCAGCATGTAATGATCCAACAATCACAGCACGAGTAAGATTTTTCAGTTTCGGGTACAGGAACATGGTTACGATGAGGGTAGGGGTTATTGTAAACAATATCACATTATTCATAATGTGGGCAGATTCATGTTCTCAAAACTAATGCAGAATTTTCCTATCCAAGATATTTCATGCGCAAAAGCAATCTAGAAGGGCACTTTTTCGATCCTTCCATCCTGCTAACTCCACTTATTTGGAGCAACCGGGTAAGGAGTGGTAGCAACCAGCCATAAAATAAAAGGCTTCCGAGAGCCGCTATGCGAGTGGTTGTGCCCTTTAGCAGTGGATCCTAAATACTGAAACAAGTGTACATGCTGAGCAGAGGCGAATTTCGAGTTTCCACATCGGGTTCATCCTAGCTCGATGGAGTAGACTGTGCGGCAGTCATGCGCGGATCGGGTCTAAAACCCCTACAATCAGCTATAAGGACTTATTTTTAGAGGTCTCACGACGATTCTCTATAGCCTTTCGAAATTGTACATTGAAAGTTCGAACGCTGGGGAGCCACTCTTTTCGGGAATTTCGTGCAGCCCAGAAAGATGACGCCATCGCGAGATAGGAGACGGTCTTCTAGGGCTAAGTCTGGGAGGGAGGTGGCCACGATTCTTAGTTAAATAAAATTGCAGCCTGGAGTGCTCATCTTCCCCCTGAAGCTTAGTCCCATTTTGAGGAAAAAGAAGATGTTTTACGCGGTTTCAAATGCATTGCCAGCAGAATACCCTCAATCATGCGATAGCGCTCGGGGAGGGTCACTGAGATTCACTGAAAAAGTAAAATAAAATGTTTACTCGATTCAACTGACAATGTAGGATCAGAGTAAATGGAACCACCACTTTCCTCGTCCTATGGGTGCCCCAGTGCGCGTCGGCGGTGACCTGACCTATTGAGAGAACATGTCTTCCTCTGAGCGGCTCGGTGTGATACCTGAGGCCAATCACAACTCCCATGAGATGGTACTACCAAAACATTAGTCAGAAATGCGCAGTAATCCCAGAGATTCCGTGAACACGCTCGACGTGTCCATCAAAGAAACACTGCTGAAAGTGAAAGTAGCTTGATCGCAGCATGAGGTGGTTTTCCCCGTGGTCGTTGTTTTTTCACAACGTTTTCCATCAAAAAAATCGGTTGCTTGTTCAGGAAAACTGCACCGGGGTGTTCGAGCAAAAGATTTTCGTTACTAGAATGGAGGTGTACGGCAAAAACGATGACAAGCTTCATCCGAAAATCCTCGTGCCAAGGGTTTGGTGAGTTTCACAGCCTTCTCAAAATGTTTC
This sequence comes from Ostertagia ostertagi, assembly GCA_036418205.1. Taxonomy (NCBI): domain Eukaryota; kingdom Metazoa; phylum Nematoda; class Chromadorea; order Rhabditida; family Trichostrongylidae; genus Ostertagia; species Ostertagia ostertagi. Next base: position 3,051 of record MU892783.1, read on the forward strand.
TAAACAAATGCAAAAATGCAGAAGCAGCCCTGGCAGTGTAGCGAACGAAAAGATATCCTAAATTTGTTGCTTAACCTGAATGGCTTGTCGCTCAATCACCTCGTCAAATCAAAAATTCATGCTGGGGTTTATGCCGAAATTCAGACTTTCAGGACTAACCCCCGGAATTTCAACTTTGATCATATTGGAAATGCGATGCTAGCACTATTCGAGACTTTGTCCTACAAAGGCTGGAATGTGATCCGGGACATTCTTTATCTTCGCCAAGGACCGGTCCGTTTTGAGTTTTCTTCAGCTATCAGGGAAATTTTAATGACGGGGATGTGTTCCGAAAACTAGTAATTCAGTTGAACAGTCCCTCTTCAGAATGCCTTTGTCCTTTTCAGTCCTTATTACTGCTCAAAAACTGTCGCCAAAAGTGCATAGGAAATTTCTTGAGTGCACTACTGATTTGAACTCCTTCTAGAAGTTTATGATCTCAATTTCTCGTCCATTCTTGCTAACCGCTCTTTTTAGTGGGCAGTGCTGTTCATTCATATCTACGTGTTCATCGGATGTATGATCGGACTGACGCTGTTCGTGGGTGTCGTCGTCGCGAATTACACTGAAAACAGAGTAAGTTTTAAAAGAGCTGTCTGGTGACGATACCTTGTAGATGATTGCTTTACCAGGGCACTGCCCTTCTTACTGTTGACCAGCGACGTTGGCACGATCTGAAAGCGAGGTTGAAGATGGCACAGCCTCTGCACGTACCACCCAAACCGCCTGAAAGTGCCAAGTTGCGCAGTTATCTCTACGATCTTACCCTCAGCAGAGCCTTCAAACAGGTACAGCTACATTTCAACGCTGAAGTGAAAAAGAATATGTAGGGTACCCGGTTTTGAAATACTCCTTTGAAATAAGCCACGCACTTCACTGCTATCTGTAGGCGTTCAGGAATCATAATAATTGCTGTAAATACCAAATATACTGTTCTGCAGGGTCGCCTTATGTCGGATTAAGGTCTTACCATTAGTGCATCGCAGGTCTGACTGCTCGCGCTCTGTTGCCATTTTGGCAAAGCCAACCGTCCATTGTTGACCCTTCTAAACATGCCTTTTAAAGACGTTTATCCTCGGATTAAAGAAGAAAGCGATACATATCAATTTAACCCTTTCGGCCCTGGCGGTGGCAATTGCCACCACCAAATTCAAACGCTTGCATTGCCGCTGAAACAGCATGGTTTTTCTAATCCTGCTAGAGGTTGCTTCAGTCAACCTTCCCCTTCCTAATTATGAGCTAACCTGCCATTTCATTGTGTGTTGCTGTTAGTATTACAAGTATTTGTGTACAAGTGCAACAATGAATGGGCGCTGACCCCCGCAACCGGCCAAGTAAGTGTGACTTTTTCTTAAAATACTTGAAGTAGATCCATTCCTAAATCAAAATTATGGGTTATAATGTTATGCAAGATTATAAACTTTTTCGGCATAACTATGAAATTTGGAATTGTTTCGACATAAGCTTAAAAACTAAGAAGGTGGGCCAATTTTCAAAGCTTCTTAGTTTCTTTGTTTGTGATCGAATAGCTTCCAAATTTCGCCATAATGATACCTATATGCTCACAAGTAATAAACAATAGCTAGAAGAAAAATTTCTCCACGGGGAAAAATTCAGGTCCGAAAGGGTTAAAGGGTTTAGAGGGGACGTGGGGTCTCTCAATAGTACGCCAATGGCGAAAAAAGCAAAGAAATCCGTCGAAAATAAGCAAAATGGTACCCCTTTGATTGCCCTTTCATTTTCGACCATGGATGAGCGACGGTAAAGAACGACGTTGTTCGGACGTGTTAACCCCGATAGCCGCCATCATGCCAACAAGCATAGTGTTTTGATTGATAAGGCAATACGTGGGCAAGTTGGAAGATACAGCCGCTAGAAGGGAAATGATCATCCAAAATGAAAAGCCAACAGCAAACAGTCCATCCAGATCATCAACAAAACTAGTGGGCGTCACGTCACTGGGGGCGGGGCGTCACGCGGGTCCTGCTCAGCAACCACAGCACCTTTCGCCGTGGGAGGACCACACATCGCTTCCTTGGCAGCCAAGTAATTGCTCCGTGTGGCGCAGGTTCTCCCCCGATGCGAAAATTCCTTATCGTAATCGCTTCCTTTAAATTGGCCTCACAATGACTGCAGAGCTAAGAAGTGAACCGCCCGTCAAGATAAAATGAAAGAAACCGCCAACACTTAGAATTACGGCCGTCTTCCCCCTAGTGAGTGGCGCCTTGAGAAGGGCGGGATAACTCGCCTGAGGAACTGTGCGTTTGAGACAAGAGAGAGACACCGCCGAACGAGGACGAAAAGGCCATAACGATGAGTGAGACAACGATCACCCAATGCGAACATTGCATAAAATGACAACACATCCACCTATCACGACGCCTAGACCATTACATTGTGAGCAAGAGTAGTCAGCGGCGGTCATGACAAGAATTTAGCGCCCTTGTCGCGCTCTTTTGAGCGAGTAGTGCTATACTACGATAAAGGATCTGACGGATTCAGACTGCGTCGTGGTGGAATGTGTCCATTTCAATAGCGGATTTTAGATGATAAATCCAATACCTTAGAGAATTAAGACGCACTTCATCGAGGGTGCATGACGCAGAGTAGAAAAGATCAAGAATATAGGCCTCAGAACCGGAAAATGGGACCCTTTCTCCCCATTGATGTGCGCATTGGATCTACCGACTCTCATCAGTGCTACCCTCTCCAACGCTAAGCTTTCTCTGCTGAACGGTCAGGAGAATGAGACCGCAAGAGGGCGAGGGGCCCATAACACAGACAGCGCCGCGGGAAAGGACATGCTAGATTGTCAGGGCCTCTCCTTCTATGCGAATTGTGGGTCGGTTCGCACCCTTAGGAGGTCCGCTGTTTCTCCACTAAGTAAGCTTTCTCTTCTCTCGACCATCCGGCCTTGCCCTCCTTTAGTTCCATCTCTCCGTTTCCTTTGCTGATTCAGTAGTTGTTGATTACTAGTGGTCCAGCAGGTATTTAGTAGTGGCGTTGATGGGCCCAGTACGTGAGAATAGCAAACTTTTTTCACTTCCAATTTCAGTCGTTCGCCATCCTCGTGGTGGTTAATTCATTCACGTTGGTCGTCCCATGGAATGTCGAAGAAGAAAAGCAGCGGCGGAATGTTCTGTTCGGTCTCACGGTGCTGTCAGCGTTCTGCAACATTCTCTTCACCATCGAGGTTGATCTGCAAGCACTTCTTCGACAAGTAAAGGCATTCATACTTATGCTACACTTTTGTTGCAGATTCTGCTAAAAGCTGTCGCTTTTACTGTACGGGGTTTCTGGCAGTCGAGGCGAAATCGTGGCGATTTCTTTATCACCATGCTCGGTCTCACCTGGATCGTTTTTCACTTCCTTTTCCAGGGTTCGTCCTATATCAAATGCATCCTATATCAATCCTATCCTATATCAAATGCTGTGTATTCCGTTTCTTGGTGTTCTTTCTTATTTCTTTTTTTTTTGAAATGCAAATAGTTTTTTCAGTGCCCGCCTACATTGCAGGTGGTATCAATGAGTGGAAGAGGCTCACATATACCTTCGGCTATATGGTGGTCATCCTTCGCTTCTTCACCATCGCGGGTGAAGTACCTCCCCATCTGACGCTCCGAATTTCCAGAAGTTCCTGAGTTATAGGACGAAAATCAACGTTGAAAATGCTGATGTTGACGGTGTTGATGTCGATGGTCCGGTCACTATTCATTATAGCCGCCATGTTCCTATTAGTACTTTTCTACGCATACACCGGTGTAATTCTTTTCGGCATGGTCAAATACGGTCAGGCAGTCAGCAAGTGAGTGGAGAATTCTGCTGCTGAAAGCTCCTGCTGTCTTTTCCTGCTCTCATAGGTTTTTGCGCATTCATTTTAAGCCCTTACCTGCTTGCTTCTATACATGCTTATTTCTAAGCAGGGTAACCCGTCCGTTATTGTCTAGAAATACCTCGACGCGACCCACCACCCTAACCTTGCCCCTAACCGCCTCCAGCAGCATAGTCACCACTATGACTGTTTTTACAATATTTACAGACCACTTTACCTACTCCAACTCCATCCACTTTTCATTCCAAAAGGCCGTTGAGTAGGCGAGACGTGGCGAGGTGGGAGGGAGGAGGGGTGGGGGAGGAATAGGGCTAAGACGGCCAGAACAGCAGATACTCCAATTATGCCCATTTCATGCCTTTTTTGTGATTTCATTAAATTTTCGCTGAAATTCTTCGTACGATCTATCTCCTCGATCGCAGCCGCCCTTGGATGCATTCATCAAACAAAGTTTATTGCTTACTCGGGAAGAAATTTACTATTAGCGAGGAGTTGAAGTTATGGACCGAAATCGGTCAAAAAGATTGTCTGCCAAGGTCTTTCAAGAACGCGCACTGCCATTACGCTACCTGTAGAGACTTCAACGTAATGGATTTTAATACGCGCGGAATGCTTTACGAGTTCTGTAGGCATGAATTTTTTGTTGTGGTTATGATCGTAGAGGGAGGAGACCGTTGTGCGATGGAGTGGAGAGAGGATGTCGTTTGGACTTGTTCCACATTTTCCAATTCTCTATCGTTTCTTTCAAAAATGAATCTTTGTGCGTGAAATGTTTTTGTTACGTTGTCCTTGTCAAAACGTACGAAATGGAAGAAAAAACAGAAAAAGGCCTAGAACCCGAGAAATGGACCCCTTCCTTGCCCGTTGATTTGCGCATTGATGCGACTCTCATCGGTGCTGCCCTCTTCAACGCTAACGCTCTCTCTGCTGAACGGCTAGAGACTCAGACACGAGACGACGCGAGAGGGGGCGTACCGCACAACAGCGCGCCAATTGGGCCGCGGGAAGGCCATGCTAGACCGCTGAGAGTACATACTTCGATGCGAATGCGCGTCGATCCGCACCCTTGGGAGGTTCGACTGTCTCTCACTAGGTAAGTTCCCCTTCTCGACCTACGTTCTTATCGTGGAATCCTCCTTTGAGTGGATGGCCACAGTGCGCTTTACGCGCTCTTGCTAAAAGCGAGAACGGCATAACCTTTGCGCTTGCAAACATTGCTGCTTCGTTCATAGGAGGGATTACGTTGACGAATTGAACGTGGAATGTGCCCTTCAAAAGATATTGCCTTCTTTTGCCTACTGTCTTGTTAGAATCTACTTCTTTTCCTTGTCTCTAAAGTTCATTACCGTGCTCGTTTTGATTCCCCTTATGTTCTGGATCGAATTTTTCTGCATTTTACAGACACGTCAACTTCCGCAATGGCCGTGAGGCGCTGGTCGTTTTGTTCCGCTCCGTGACAGGAGAGGACTGGAATGATATCATGCACGATTGTATGGTGAGTGATCTCGGGATACTCTTGAGCTTGGTTAGTGGTTGGAGAAGCACTTGAAAGTTATGCTAGTTAGCACTTGAAACTTCTCACTTACGTATCGCGACACTGTCCTCTGCGAATACGACCCCCCCCCTGTTGACTATTGATCCAATGATAGTAATGGACGCTGCCGCCAGCTCATGCCACTCAGCTGATTTGTGCTGGAGATTAGTTAACTTCATCTGTTTAAAAGGTTGTTTACGTTCAATTCTAACCTCCACCTCCATCAATAGAGCCCTATGTATCTATGCTATCCTTCTATCATGTTTTTTGGAAGAAGAGTCCTGGGGGGGGGAGGAACTTATCGACCAGTCATTAAGGTCTTCTCAAGAACATTTTGCACCGCCTACTGTATCTCCAACAAACTAAGTTTCTTTTCGGCGCTTATTATGTTAGGGAGACACTGAACTAAGGGAGCCACTTACAGAACTTGGGAGGGAGCTTGGGGAGGGGAAACGATTCTGAGGGAGGACGTGAGCGACATTTAGTCTCCCTTAGTCCTAGTGTCACCTACCAGCTTTTTTAAACATCGTCCATGTCAACCGCGTCTCCCTCCCCCTGAAGCCATAAGCGTCTTCTTCCCAACATTCTGATCCCTGAAATGTGGTGTAGCTTTTCAAGCGTGGACGCATTTGTTATGTTAAGTACATATGATTATATGCGGAAATGCGGGTCCCATTTTCTCACTAGAATTGATGGGAATTTCGCTAAAAAAGCTCTGTCTATGGAACAGCTTATTTAGAGAGAGGACTTTATAGCTTTTGTTGCCAACATTCTGATGTTGATGAGGTACTAATTGTAGCAGTGGCTTTTTTTCTGTTGAAGAATATCTCTGGGATTTCTCTACACATTGAAAAACCACAAAGGAATTTAGTCTGCATCGTTAAAGACACAGCTGAAAACACCCATTGTGGCATTTAGCGCTCTCCGCCTTTCTGCTACTGGCCCGAAGGACTCAACTATTGGGAGACGGACTGCGGCAACTATTTCGGAGCAATTCTTTACTTCTGCTCATTCTATTTGATCATTACATACATAGTCCTTAACGTGCTCGTCGGTAAGGAGTTTACCGCTGTTAAACAAACCGGAGAGTTTACGTTGTCATTCAGCCATCATTATGGAGAACTTCTCCCTGTTCTACTCGAAGTGAGGAAGACGCCCTGCTCTTCCTATGCTGACATTCGAAATTTCCAGCAAGTTTGGAACTACGTCGATGCTGACCAAAAGGTGTGGATATCATTCAACTTTTCACTTGGGATCCCTATTTACACATTTATCCCTGAATTACTCAATTATGAGCTCCATCCCTGCAGTTCTCATGCTTCAGCGTTCAATTCCCACCCGTCGAGTGAAATTCCTCCTCCGCCTGCTCCGTGGGAGACTCGAGGTCGACCCGAACAAGGATCGACTACTTTTCAAGCATATGTGTTACGAGATGGAACGGTTGCACAATGGCGAAGATGTCTCATTTCACGACGTGCTCAAGTAGGTTCCCCAAAGACCCTTTGAATACCCACGGTTACCCCTGTCGTTACAGCATGCTCTCCTATCGAAGTGTAGACATCAGGAAGAGTCTTCAGTTGGAAGAGTTGTTACAACGCGAAGAGTTGGAATATCTTATTGAGGAAGAAGTCGCCAAGCAGACCATTCGTGCCTGGCTTGAAAGTTGTTTACGACGTATCAAGCAAAGGCAGCACGGGGTTTGTCACCTCATTTCCATTTCTATCATAGTCACAGTGGATTCAAAGTATTCATTTCAGGTACCATCTGAGAGTACAGTACCGACGTCACTACCTTTGCATCGGCTTAGCTGCTTTTTGCCTCATGTTCCCCATGCGCCATCTCAACACAATCTGGTCACTACACATTCAACTTCACCGCAGGCTACGGTATGCTTCGCTCATTTTCTAAGTTTTTAGGTGTGAAAGTTTGACTGAGCCTAAAAAATTATTTTTCTCAACCTTAACACAATTGCGCTTCTAACAATTCCACAAAAATTCTGATTTCTAAAAACCGGCAGTAAGTGTTCTGGTACCAGATATTTCTTACAAACCGGTGGAGGTACACCTTGAAGCCACGAGTCAGGATTAGGCGGCCATAGAAGGCCTTTCCATCACTAATATTTCCAGGAATGCGCTCAGAGGGGTGATGCCACTCCTGACTCGAGATTGCGCGCCGTCAAGGCCTCTGGCCTACTACTTACAGCGATGGGTTCGTTTCATCAGCTGGTCCCACCGCGGGATGTGGTGCGTGGCTGGCCTAACGTGTGAGATCAGCTAGGTTGATTGCCGTATCAACCGATGGAACGGCTGGCATATCCGGAAAACTCGTTTGGACGTGGCTCTTCCCAAGCAAGCCTCCTTCACTGCTAGTGGGAAGGGGTTTCGTTTTCGGCCTTGTCGACGGTTTTTCAGTTTTTTCTCCACTGTCGTTCCACTTCGCATCTCTATACTCAGTTTCAATCGCCATAATACCCCATTATTGAGCCCGACTTTTGCCTTTAAGTCTAAGTGCTTTGTAGTGCTAGCTTCGCTCCTGTAAAATGGCCGCATATTTTCAGCAAAACTTCGAATCGTTCGATTCTCGAGACAGCCTTGAAGAGGAAAGCGGAAGCAAAAAGAAAACGCGACGTAGGAATTCAATTCCGGAGCTGGTTGGCGAGGCGAGGAAATTTATGTTTGGCAGTCTGGCCAAACGGCTTGAGAAGGCCTCCGAAACGAAAACTGGTAAGGATCGTCGAGGGACACTCAAGCAAATCCAAGTGAGTTCGATTGGTTCATGACACAATTTGCCTTTAAACACGAACACATTCTACAGATGCCAACCTACGAGCTGCCCGACCTGGAGGAGAATCTTGATGAAGCCTGTGATTCTCCACAGGAACGACGCCATTCCGTCGACACTCCATTGAGCAATAATCCTGGTATGAGAAATGAGAATAATAGGAAAACATTTTGAATACTTATTTATCCAAGCTCTTTTGGCTCTGATAGGCCTTACCAAAATCTAGGTTCACGTACGTTGTCACGCCACTCTTACTGGTCTGAAGCTTTCCGCGCACAGCAGGACCTGCTTTCTCAAAGAAGTGGCTTTATTTCTACACCCCACATAGATTCCAATCTGTTCCACAGTAACTCAGTGCCCAAATATGCAGCGCCATTTAATAGTCTAAATATTGGTCTGAATAAGTTTCAATTTGAACCACCATTTTGGGAACATCACAACTTCAAGCTCCAATTCCTCAATTAACAATAATGGCGTTTCAACATCGTACATATTCGTCTTCAATGTCAAGAATTTGATTCTCAACTGGTTCCCGCTAGTGAAAATTAGAAGAATTTTTTTACTTTTGATTGCTACTTTTCTCGCTCAACGCTTATAGATGTTCGCCCCACTGTGAAGGACGAATTCACGATGAAAAAGCAACCCATTTCAAATTAACCCTAGGGATGGTGAGTGGTACACGAAAGAAGGAAGAACCATGAGAAACGGCCCAGAACCCGAGAAATGGTACCCCTTCCTTGCCCGTTGATTCGAGCATTGATGCGACTCTCATCGCTGTGCCCTCTTCAACACTACGCTCTCTCAGCTATCTAATCACTCGCCACGTATTGAACTACGGCGAGTGATCAGATGATCGGTGGGCGGAGATCGCCGGACCCGCCAGCTTTGAGGCATGATAGGTCGCCGAGGTCAAATTTTTCCATGCGAATTGCGCGCGTCAGTTCGCACCCTCAGGAGGTCCGTGGGTCCCTCAACTAGGTCAGTTTCCCTTTCTTCGACCTTCATTCTAATCGTGAATTCCTCCTTCAAAATGAACCTAAGAAGACTACATGCCACGTAGTAAATACAGCTGACAACAATCAATGATGATCACTGATGGATTGCCCACCTGAATGTAGTCATGTACCTAAGATTTGGCCGTTTTTCACCTAGTTGCTGGTGCTGAACAACCTCTACGCTCACTTCATGAGGTTTCAAACACTAATTGAGCAACACTCAGGACGCTTCACGCCTGTGGTGGACTGATCTGTTCGAGGCTTTGAACGATCGACTGCCGAACCCTCTGAGATGGGGTACGCCCTAAGGATTGCGGACGCTGGCATTGCACAGCTTGATGCTGGTAGAAATGTGCCTTCGAACGTTAAAAAGTTCATGCAGGGTATAGTGCAATAATAGATCTCAGATTCTACTACCCTAAATCATTTTCCTGAATTGTTTTGTGTTTACTTTTATTAGCAAGTGTTTGTTTATCCCCGTAACCTATCGTTGAAAAGCTGAAAAAGCAAAAAGCCCCTCCTCAAAAAACGATATCGGAGTGTTCGTTTTCCCGCCAGTTGTCTCTTGTCTTGTGTATGATTTTGCGAGCCATCGGAAAAGGAAGAAAGTATAGCACCCCGCTCCACGCCCACTTTGAGTGCGCCCACCACTTCTGCCTCCACGCCGTGTGTTCTGATAGGTATGCGCCTATCCAGTGAACTGCTGCCGGCGGCTACTAACAACTCAGCTGCCTATTCAGGCAAAATAGAGAGCTATGATCGTCCTGGATGGCCAAAAGGTCCCAGCATCGGTCCAGGGACGTCTGGCGTAATCAGCGGCGAAATCCAGACCAAAGTAAATTGCATCTGCCACTACAGCTCACTTTCTTGCAGCGCTCGCTCTTCAAGATATATTATACGATTACATGAAGTTAAGTTATCTACGCCAACGATCGAAGATCAGGGACGCTGCCGTTTTCGCCAAGGAATCGAAGATAAGGTGGGCCGGACACGTCATGCGATTTTGCGATGACCGTTGGACCAGAGCGGTTACCGACTGGATCCCTCGGGACGTCAAACGAACACCTGGACGACCCGCCGGCCCGATGGTCAGACTTCTTCACGAAAGCTCTGAACGAAAGGAATGATGGACTTCGTGTCCCTCGAGCAAGGAGGATCCACTGGACCACTCCTAGCACGCGACAGGGACGAATGGAGACGTTGCTGGCGCCCGCTCGAGCAAATTCGATGATCAACGGGACGACAGGTGATACAGGTGATACAGGTGAATCGAATAAGAAGCCAAAAAATTGCTTAGTAGGAGACAGGCGGAATCTCTTTCTCACTTGGCCGACGTGCAAATGGCAGCGAAAGATTTGACCTCGGCGATCTACTATGGTCACACTTGGCGTAGTTGGCGCGGTACGCCCACTGAAATAACAGAGAGCGTTAGCGTTGAAAAGGGCACAACTATGAGAGTCGCATCAACTCAGCAGAAGCAGAGGCAGGCGTGGTCTCATGCTCGTGTTATGTCTGTTTGTATTAATGCTCGCTGTTTCTATGGTTTTCCTTCCTTATTCTTGCATCACCTAACCCCCTCAATTGATTGAATGGAATTGCTTTTAGCGTAACGTCCGCCTCGTAAACTTCGGATAAATGCCTAGCGGGAACCCGTTAGCAATTGCAGCAAATCTGTAACATACTCATTCAAAGCTGAAAAAGGTGTAAGCAGCTGCCTGCTAAATGATCTAACACACCCCATCGGCCGCTTACAATTATATGTTACAAAGCCGAGACCGCTAACGATAACCCACCAGTGTCATACAATTGGCTTCGACGCTTTCACTCTCTTATCGCTGAGACCCAGTCCGATAGCTCCGCCCCAATAGCCCGCTCCCACATGTCGGCCACCACATAGCTATGCGAACATTTCGAGCTTACGGCCTTCCTTGCAAGTCTTTGTTTATTAAAGCTTACATCCAACAGTCGACTGTTTCACTGAGCAGTGTTAGTTCGTGGTCACGCGAAAGCCGCAAGAAGGCCAGAAATCTACGCGCAGTGCGATACTTGATTTCGAGCCAATCGTTGCCAAAAAACGCAGCTCTATCCGGTATAATCTTTTACCAATGTACTATGTGCTTTTGCATTACGCTACCATCTCATCTTAGTAATTTCGCGCGGCAGTTGGGCGTAGGTTTCTCCAGGGGCCATTGGTGGCTTTCCTACGACTTGATCCACGTGACGATGCACTTGACAGACATAGCCTCATTCATAAGCTTTGAACCGCAGCATGCTTTGCTGATTGTCGCTTCACACGAAGTTCAGCAATGAAGACAAACTGCCTCCACTCAGCACCTACAGCTGTACTACTCCCAATGCGATTACGTCCCGTCGTTCACACGTTTATTCTGAAGTCCTTTAGCTCCTCCTCTACACCTTTCAGCCACTGTCTCCAGAAATTCCTTCAGTAGACACCTTTAGACGAATCGAGTCGAGACACGACGATTAGCGACCATCTCGCCTTACGCGCACCCTTAGCCTGTACCACCTTTAAATCCTGTGCACGAACAATAGCCTCCTATCACCTCGGGCCGCCACTATCACCAGAGTCCATAACTCAACATTTACTTTTCTCATCTATTTTATAGAGCGTTTACCACGTTTGAGAAAACACATTTATATTTCCCCAAGCTCCTCCGCGCCCTGAGGAAGATAAGAACGATCTCCTCTAATAGTAAAATGCCAGAAAGTACATATCTAACAGTTCGCCCTAGCGGACCTTCGTATTTCTTTCATCCAGCTCTACCAACATTATCATCCGTTAATTCACAAATATGCTTTGGAATCTTCTACTGTTTCGGTCTCAACTTAGGTCATACAATTCCGAGCCCAATCGTAACACGGAACGCTGTTTTATCCCTTGTAGAGTGACCGCCAGCATCCGAAGCGATCAGAACGCATTTCTTCGATACTTGCGGCGGCTGTTGCGAAAGTCTGCGCGAGATATATCCCCCCATACTACCATCAATTATCGAACCCACCTATCGTTAGGAACTGCGAAAGTACACGCACGATACTGCTGATCAGACGGCCTCTTTGAATGTGCAACCGGCCGCATATGCACTGAGCCATTATTCGCGAGGACACGGCTGTAAGCGACTTAGATCCGTGGGACGAAAATACCACGACCACTTCTTATAACTGCCTTAGTCCCCTGCAGGCTGTCCCTGCCCAGTCCGGTAGCGCTGGATCAGCAAACAGCCGAAGGCGAGGAAATCTCAGGGCCGTAGGCTACCAAAGGAGACGGACAAGAGCGAGCCAACTGATTGCCTGTACCTACAACTGCCGTAGCATCAGTTCGGCCGCTCAGCTTTCTACACTTATCGATGAAGCTCGACGGATCAAATACCATATAATCGGCCTCAGTGAAACAAAGCGGAAGGAGCCCTTGTCCTGCACGTGGACCGATGGGACGTCAGTATTCCTAGGAGCCCGCAAGTCTAACTCAACATCAGGAGGCGTTGGCTTCCCTTTCCATCGAAACAATCCAATCTCAGACCCCTTTTCGCCGCGAGCCGTACGTTATCCTAAAAACATGCGCTTGTGCCGTCACACTCTGACTATGACGTAATCCATAGTCTCTGGCTCCGCCGTGCTAACGCTTCGCTCGCGAGAGGCGACCATACAGAGCATCACTTGCGGCAGTATAGCTTTTTGTAACGTGCCTCTCACTTTCTCACATTCGGATCGGCATAATACAAGTACCAGGCTGCGATGATAAAATGTATTCAGCCGTTCCACACGATTGACTTCAACAAACTTGAACAACTTGCCTAGCAGAAACCCACCCTACTCACGCTGCATTTTGGCAACGTGTAGAAAATGCGCCCCAAGCATACATCACACCGACCTACTATTAGCGTAATTCGATGAAGAAATAATTGGGCGAGCTTCAAACGGCTTCTGAAGATTCATATGGTGAGAGCGGAGAGGTCTCATCGGTCCCCATTCCGTCCAGACTTCTGTGTGCTGAAGTACGTATTGTCTAACTTTCATTCCGAGTCTCGCCAAGCAGACGATACGGAGCACACTTAAAGTCTGGCACAGAGACTACCCCGACGTTTTGTACGATAAACCGCAAAGCGTTCACGACACTCGAGTATTCTTCAGCACGCTGCACCTACACTCCGTATCAAATCGCCCGATATACAGATAAAGTACTAAGACCCGCTCCTGCACTCCAAGCCTGCGATAACTGACCTAATCGACACTTCCCCCACGCTTCTGTTCTGCCACGACGCTTGACTTTGATCACGGCTGGTTGTTTGCGTTCGGAACTTGAACGTGTCTTGCCATAAATCAACTTGCTCCCCCGATAAGACCCCAACCAGTAACCATTGCAGGATCAAGCGCACCCGGAACTGGGCACGGCAGATATGGCAGCAAAAAGTGGCTGGTGCGCAGATGAATCATGCAACACGAGAGAGTCGAGCAATAACCAGTCCTCCGTCTGCACGATTAGTCACGCCACCTTCCATTCGCCTGGGTGATGGTGCACTTTTTCGATGCCGCCTAGGCGCCTGATCGCATCCGCTCACAGACTACCAAATAACGTACGCTATAAGTCCCCTCCCTCTGTCCCATAACGTCTAGCCACACTCTTCATTTGCTAACCTAATTGTGGCGTAGGCGGCACGCGTCCTAACGACCCAGGCGTCGAAAAGGTGTCATCCGCAAGTTTGCTCTGCGCGCTGATCACTGCCGAGCACCCAAGACAATTCCAATCCTGCCGTATCATCTGTGTCGTCCCTCCCCCTTTCCACAAATGACGTCTTGTTGCAGAGCTGAGAAGCGCACCGACAACCCTGCTTCTTAACCTCCAACCCACCTACACTCGGTCCATTGGCTGCCTGCTCTTAGAATCTCGGGTCGCGATGATATCGACTTTAAAACCGACTGTGGCATTACCCTGTGACTCAGGCCAAGGAATCACATCCGACGGCATGCGTTTGAATCACCTCCGATTTGCCGATGACATCGTCTTGATTACGGATTCGCCAGAGCATGCATCTGAGATGCTAAATCTTCTGGACGAGGAAGGAAGTCATTGCGGTCTCGTTATCAACACCTCCAAAACGAAGGTCATGCGGAATGCATTCTCAGCTAGCGCCCCTGTACTCTTAAAAGGAAGTCCAATCGAAGACGTTGAGGAGTACATATACCTTGGGAGCCAGCTGAACATGAAGAACGATCTTTCCGGAGAGCTAGCGAGACGTCGTAAGGCTGGATGGGCCGCCTTTAACTCAATAAGAAGTGTTGCAGAAGATACCAAGGATCGGAAGCTCCGGGCCGACCTGTTCAATTCGTCAGTGCTACCTGCCCTCAGCTACGCTGGAGAAACCTGGGCCTTAACAAAATCGCTAGAAAAGAGGCTTCAATCCGCTCAGGCATCAATTGAACGTCGTCTGATAGGCCTAACGCTGAGCCGTCAACGAGAACTGAGCCTGCACAATTCTGACGTCAGAGCTATGTCGAAGATTAAGGACGTTTTGGTTCACGTCAATGAAGCGAAGCACCGATTTGCTGGGCATTTGATCAGAAGAAACGATGGACGTTGGAGCTCGAAGACTGCTCAATGGTATCCGCGCGAGAAGAAACGGCCACTTGGCCGCCCTCCTTTACGTTGGGCAGACTCTTTGGCATACAGAAACAACGTGTATGATCCTGTGTCCCTTAAGGTGGCCGTACACTGGACAACGAAAGCCCAAGACCGCGAGCAATGGAAAAGAAGTTGGGACCCGCGCAAGGCCAACCGCCGTGCTGATCAACGGGTCGTCTAAGTATCTAAGTAAGTAAGTACACAATGTCATTTTAAGGTGAACCTCTCCCCCCCCCCCTCATCGCGAGTGACTCACTTTGATTCCTCTAGAAGACTTCCCAATCCACATGCTCGGGCCCGAAATGGAATCTTTTACCCATTCTCATGTTCATTCAGTAAAACCTCAGGAATGCCAGAAATGCCCATCCTTCACCAGCTCTACTTGAGCAATAACGCCTTAACACTAATGGAGCGTTCATAGTTGGCGATTAGGCGATTAGGCGATTAGTCTAAATGAAAATATAGATTCGGCGAGTAGGCGATCAGGCGAGTAGGCGATTAGGCGGTGAAGACTACATACGTATCGACTTGTATGCTTCCGCCCTGAGGGCGTTGTAGGCGAGTAGGCGAGTAGGCGATTAGGCGATTAGGCGATTTGCACACGGCGCACTCCTTAGTCGTCAAAATTGAGGCGCACATGCATATTAGCTTCTCACCCATACACTAGACTACTAGTTGGTAAAAGCAGATCTTGTCAAAGTGTTGCATACAATCCAGATATCACCTAATCGCCTACTCGCCTAATCGCCTACTCGCCTGATCGCCTACTCGCCTACTCGCCTAATACGTATCCTTTACTCATCGCCTACTCGCCTAATCGCCTAATCGATCCGTATACTTTTCATTTTGAATCATCGCCTACTCGCCTAATCGCCTAATCGCACGTACGATCGCCAACTATGAACGCTCCATAAAAGTAAGACCACCACAACGTGCTTTGGTAGCTGTTTTCGTAAGATAGAACTGTTTCCGGTTGCTATCACCGAATCAATGAAAAGCATTCGAGTGTGCATCAATTCTCACTCATTTCTAGTGGACGAATGGTATGGGCTGTGGGTGCTGTAAGTTTTCTGATATGTGGGCACCCTACCAGGACCAAATTTATTTCGCTGATTTCAGCGCGCTCAAAAAGGAAGCAAGCTGTGAATACGCACGTGGAGTTTGCCTTACAAGGTCGGTGTTTCTCCCGAAAATTCCCAAATCAGGATGATCTAATTAGGTTCCAGATAAGTTTCGACTGTAGAGGATTCGGACTACACGATATGGCTTTGCTCAACAAGCATCATGATGAGACTGGAGCCGTTGCCCATGCTGTTCGTTCGTTCATATTTGAAGTGTTAGGCTAAAATGGCAAGTGGAATCTTCCAAAGTATTTAAAGGCGAGATGAGATGATAATGGTTCTAGATACTTTGGCAGATTCTGAGCTGGGCGCTCATGTCCTTAGGGCATTGAAGTGAGGTGAGCCCCTGATCAACTCAGGACTAAGCTTAGGGAAGGGAAAGGAAATTGTGGGCAACGATTATTCTCCTTGTGTTTATTCCCAGTCCTAGGGCTTAGTCGTAGTGTCACCTACCAGCGATTTTTGAATGCCCTGTTCAGAATGTTCCCCCTAAGGACATGAGCGCCCTGAGCTGAATCGAAGGCCCGCTCAGTCCATGCGGCACGTCCTTTTGCGCATAACAGATTGTAAGCTTTGAAAACCTCAGCCCAGTCTTTCAAAAACCCGCTAATACAAGCACCCAGGCAGAGTCAACCCTGCGTTGCGCAGTTCTCAACGGCCACGTTGCGCAGTTTCGCCCGATTAGACACGTTCTCTCGCGCGAACATTCACACTCGCATGCTCGAGCCGTCTGTGTCTCCGCCCATACAGCGTGCGTTGAGGATCTCTCGAACGTGCCGTTGCGAACTGCGCAACGCAGGGTTGACTCTGCTTCCAGGTGCCGTCCAATCGTTTGTTACTGGAGCAAGATGGCTTTCAAATACGGACTAGTTTGAAGATCATCCTTCACCTTAGTCAACGACTGCGCGACCCCTCCACGGTGATGAATTTACCCACTCGATCGACATCATAATGCGACGTGTACAATCAAATAAATAACTCTAGAATAGCAAAGTGTTGTATCTTCTCTTCATTATATAAACCACAACCTTAGGTGTGTCGGTTTGTTTGTGTGTATGTATGTATGTATGTCTGTCTGTCCGTCCGCAAAATGAAGTGAGTGATAAGGCAGCTAATGGAATAAACAGGCCGCTAACAAATCTGGGTAGCTCGCAGGGCTTGCCCTATCAATGTTTTGCAATGGCATGATTGTGATAACACCCAACGGCTATATAAACACCACTAACACTTTCGGTCATTCCATGAGGTGCTGCCGTGGTACAGATTTCGCACATTCAGAAACTAAAGTTGATTGTATTTTACTGCTTCTCATGACCGAAACTCACAAAGCTGAATTCAAAGGGAGCTTACTAGGTGCATAGGATCAGACAGTATGATTTTGTTTACAGAAATACCGCTATCTTGGAGACGTACAGATAATTTCTACGCAAAATATTTTCAAAAAACGAGAATACAAAGGTGAGATTTAGTAGCTTTGCAATTGTACATTTGGAGCCTCCCTTAAGACCCCCCCCCCCCTCTCCCAGCTCCTTACGAAGGTTCGTCCGTTTACTACGGCAGCACGCTAGCTCACTCGTTGAAACCTCACGTGTCTATTCACAACAGAACACCTAGAACAGAATCCGATTTTTATTTATATGTGATTCCATTCGGCTATTCGTTCGAAGGGCAGCTACTAGTATGCATGTGGAGGAGTTGCGTGCGGGTTCGGCCAAAGGTAAAGGTAGGACAGTTTGAGCAGTGAGCACCCGGCTCGGTAAGGAAGTGCGTAGAAAACTGAATGTTGTGCAAGATTACACGCCCACTGCGATACTCCGTTGCCACCAGAAAAGTTTATGCAGAAATAGCACGCTAACCATAAGTCCCTCGCACAGGACTGTGATAACGCTCACATAGGCTATATACACCTATGTACTCAGCCACTTTCGATACTTTCATATGGTGCTGCACTGGCAGAGGGCGGTGTGTGGGTAGGGGGGCTGAATGATGGGATGATGCCTCTACTACATTAGACGCTATCGCAAGGCATGGGGTATTACGGCAGCAAGGCATTTA